>BQKZ01001071.1:66405-78968 GCA_036244855.1 Temnopleurus reevesii
AATCTGTCGGCCCGACATGGCCCAATTTTGACCCTTTATTTGCACATTTCTCTGCCATTATACATTTTCTTGCAAAACACTTTGGCACATATTATTTATTCATAGAACACATTCTTCTCACATTTTGTGCGATTCTGTGAACATTTATTTTATTTTTTTAACAAATACCAGAATATATCTTTAACCCGGTGGCGGTGAATAACAATACCACTACATTATACTTGGAATCTACTTTGCAACCTTAGTTGTTGCTATGTCAAGCAAGGTTCGGGCAAGCTTTCTGGTTGTCAAGAACAATCAAATTTGAATCTACTGTGTATGATTTACACCCGCTTATTGTAGGGTAATAGAAATTGGCTAAAACATTCTATTGTTTTGTGAGTATAGATTTGCGTACATGTACACACTGTACCAGTACATGAACAATGGACTGACCTGGATTATCAAACAAGTATTAAAGTTACATGTACATTTATTTTTCATTGGTATGCCTAGATGTACTGTATCCACAATCCATTACTGATGATAAACATGTACTTGTACCGTCAAGTCCATATTTCTTAGCTACATGTAGATCTCTGCTTTTAATTTTGATCAAATAATTTTACTCAAATATTGCATTGTATAGAAATGACTAACTTCTAACTTCTGTTTCCTCTCTTTTTGTTTTGTTTTCCAGCTCTGACTCTACAGTTTGTGACACACAGCTTTCTTGAATACCATGACCCAACGATAGGTAAGTGTAACGTACTCATTTTGAAGTGCAAAGGAATCACAAGGAATATCAAGCTTTGAAGGAGAATCGTGCCACTTCAGAATTATGAACAAATGAACTTGTAAGCTGTACGAAAATTTGAGGAAGATCTGAAAATCCATTTAAAAATTTTGAATTTTCGTAGTTTCTGTGATGTACAGTATGTCCTATGATTGGGGTACTTGAGTTGGCTACTTGAGCAGAATACATATGTTCAGCGCTTGTGGACAACTACCCAATCACCAAGGGCAGGCCTTTAAAAAAATTTAATAGCTTGCCCAATGGGCAAATGTTTAGAATTCTACTTACCCATAAAGGAACGCTACTTGCCCAAATTTAGTTACTACAGGGTATACATTTTTTTTGGGGGGGTGGGGTTTAAGAGTAGTTTATATCAATTTTTATTCAGGCATAGAAAACACCACATGACAATTATGTTGCTAGTTTTTACAACCAGTAAGAAAATTTTGTGTTGAAGACGATGGTTTTGAAAATTCTTGATATATGCTGATCTATGATTAAAAATGACCACTCAGCAATACTTGGAAGTTACTATGAAACATGCTTGCCTGCACAGCATTTTTACTTTAATACCCTCAGCAAATAGGCAAGCTAAGTGTATAACATGTACCTAAATAGTTTTCTTTGCCCTTTCAATGTAATCTATACTTTTTAGAAAGAGAAATCAACAATTTTAGCCTAAACTATTGGAATGTGGAAATTATAATATTGATAATGATAATAATAATGCACATATTCACTCTGCAGAGTGCTCAAGGCGCTTTGCATTATCATTATGAATATAAACATGATGAAATATCCCCGAAACAAGTGAACCAAAAAGCAATGTCCTTTGTACACATAACAGGTAGATTTTCCACTAATTGTTCCTGAATACACCCAGGTCTGGTTTCCTTGATTTATCTTGTCAGGAAATGCGTCATAATACTTGGCTGCAGTGTCATCGTGTGGTCAGAGGACCTGTATGACAGAAAAACACATCCTATTATCGTATACGTTTCAATGCAAAGTGTAAAAACTGTAAAATTTTATTTTCAGCTGAACATTTCATGCAGGTATGTGTACATAATCACACTGTACCATACCAAATGCAACTTCATAAAAGGATCATGGTTACCGCATGAGCCACATCTCATTCATGTCATCATGTGCTGTACAGTTTACAGTCATTTCTTGTATACTCTATAGGGTACAGTACTACATTGCAGTATATCTGCTAGGCCTGATAGCCAGGTTCAGATGTGATGAAAAATTGAAAAAAAAAACCAAACATGAAAAGCATAAAATTAGTAGTACAGTGTAGATTATCTCACTGCCAAGTTGGGTTGTGTCGACTTATATAGATATGATGAGAGCTCATGAGCACATTTACATACATGTATACTTATGCAAACATCAAAATGGCATTTTTGCTATTTTACTTCACATCTACAATGTGGAACTGCCAACACTCATTCTGTGAAAGTCAAACACCTCACATGTCTGTTCCTTTTTCACTCTTAAAAAATGGTTTTATATGCATGCATTTCTATTGATCGCTTGGTCTGTGGGGGAATCTCACTATTATTACCAGTATCCAATGTTGGCAGCCCTGTAAATGTACAGTGTTTACTGACTATAGATGCACAGTATGAAAGTGATCAAAATAATCCCATACCGCTCCACAGAGTGAACACAGTAGATGCAATGCTAGTCCAGTTGAGGACTGAGTGTTCTGATAGCACCCACCTCTGCATATATATCCAATACACTGTACATGTACACACAGGGACTGTACAGCACTCAACCACAGAGTCCTTACATAACATACTGTACCCCTCTGATCGCGCCTCCACACTCATATCGGAGGGTTATGTAAGAATTCTGTGTTTGAGTGCTGTGCAGTCCCTGTGTGTTCTGTGTTTTCTATGCAGAGATGGGTGCTATCAGAACACTTAGTCCTCAACTGGACTAATACAATGCAGGCATTTCTCCTTTGCATGAACCCTATCGTCCTCTTCAAGCACCCTCGTCCAAGCCGCAACTAGAGGCACGTTCAGCTGAGATAAGAGCTTCAATCTGTGCTCTGAGAGCCATAATTGACTCTGAGGGGCGTTCACACTCTGAGATGAAAGGGATCAGGATCACATTCTGAACATTGTGTTATTATGAGCAGTGTTCGCATTTGAATTTGAATTTATTTTATTTTCCACTTTCAATATTTACAATATTCACAATTATATTTACAATTTCTACACAAATAATTACAAATTTAGATTATAAATCACATAGAATTATACATACATGTAGTAGAATGAACGATTTGATTTCACGAAATCGAAAGGGCATTAGAGAAGTGATTCAAATCACAATTCAGATGTCCATACTGGAAAATTAAGGCCGCAACTAGAGGCACGTTCAGCCAAAATAAGAGCTTCAATCTGTGCTCTGAGAGCCATAATTGACTCTGAGGGGTGTTCACACTCTGAAATGAAAGTGATTTGGATAGTGATCAGAACATCAATGTTATTCAGCCAGCGTTGGCACTAGAGAAGTGATTCAAATCACGATTCAGATGTCCATACTGGAAATTATTTTTAAAAAGGCCGCAACCAGAGGCACGTTCAGCCGAGATAAGAGCTTCAATCTGTGCTCTGAGAGCCATAATTGACTCTGAGGGGCGTTCACACTCTGAGATGAAAGGGATCAGGATCACATTCTGAACATTGTGTTATTATGAGCAGTGTTCGCATTTGAATTTGAATTTATTTTATTTTCCACTTTCAATATTTACAATATTCACAATTATATTTACAATTTCTACACAAATAATTACAAATTTAGATTATAAATCACATAGAATTATACATACATGTAGTAGAATGAACGATTTGATTTCACGAAATCGAAAGGGCATTAGAGAAGTGATTCAAATCACAATTCAGATGTCCATACTGGAAAATTAAGGCCGCAACTAGAGGCACGTTCAGCCAAAATAAGAGCTTCAATCTGTGCTCTGAGAGCCATAATTGACTCTGAGGGGCATTCACACTACGATATCAAAGTGATTTGGATTGTGATCAGAACATCAATGCTATTCAGCCAGCGTTCGCACTAGAGAAGTGATTCAAATCACGATTCAGATGTCCATACTGGAAAATTAAGAGAATCAAATTTTATAAGAGCATGCATGACAAATAAAGCAAGGTTACATTGCGAAATACTTGCTATGTTGACAAACAAGAAGTAGAACGATCCCTAAATTAAAACAGTCACTGCACACATGTACACTGGACTCGCGCATTGTAATTCCCGTAATGCGCGGTGCATTACGAGACAAATTACATGAATGTTCAAATCACCTGGCCGTTCACAGTATGGTCGGCTGGGTGAGAATAATCACACTTCCTAGTGTGATGTAAATCACAATCCTTTTAACGCGAAAATTGTGCTAACTGATGTTAAGCCCCGGTCACATAGGGCCCCGGAAACAACACGATACACCCCGACTTTTTGTTCGGAGGCAGTTAAATGTGAATTAACAAAGAGTCGGGGTGAATCGTGTTGCTTCCGGGGTTCCATGTGACCGGGGCTTTTGGATCGCGGCAATTCGTCATAGTGTGAACGCCCATTTTGAGAGAGTGTTTTGGCCTCTCCATCGACTATACCTCGGAGGCTTGCTTCGTATCTGTGTTTGCAAGCCATGCTTGTTTTGCACTTGCCCATCTACAAGTTCAACCCTGCCATTCGTTGAACCCTTTTGCTCAAATCAGAAGAAAATAAATCATATTTTCCTGTTTTCTCTCTTTCCCTCTTTGTTATCCATAACTTTCTCCTTTTCTTTACATCTACATGTACATGACCTACTTTTTATGACATTATCAGGAACTTCAATAATTTAGAGCGATTTTGGTAGATTTTGTTCACTATTCAAATGCAAACAGAGTTGATTGAACTCATGTACAGTGATGCCAAAGGTCATTAGTCCCAAATGTATGAGATAAATATGTTGTTTCCTATAGAGGGTCCCCAGAGGTGTGATATCTACATGTATAGAAATTCATTCAACTTTTCAAAAATGTAAGCATGAGAAAATGTTAAAGCTTGAATCTCATGCGAATTATGTGAGTCTTTGTATCACTGCATGTAATTTTTTTTCTTCACAATGTTGTCCGGTATCATACACACTGAAAAATATCATTAAAATGGCTATTTACGTACAAAACTATCATGTTGGTTGTTTCCCACGCGTGATGGCATTTAATACTTACTGTTCTTCCAAAAAAAAGGAAAAAAATGAGCGCCAAATAGAAACAATGAGAAACCGCAAAGTCTGTAAAACATTAAACAAGTTTGATTTTCCATACCCTGGGAGACAATGCACACGTAAATGAATATTACGGCTCAGTCCCAGGTACCGCTAACTTTGTTAATTGGTGATGCTTCACTCGTAATCAAAGGGTTCTGTTTGCGAACATCTTGCAAGATCCGGGATCCTGGTTTCAATTGTGCATTGCTTTTAATAAAGGGGGCTCTTTTCTGAAGTGAGAGTAGCGAAAGTACTCTTGATATCAAATTGTGAGGTTATTAATGCTTCAAGATATCAAAAGATTGATTAAGTCTTTCAATAGATCAATCACATTTCTTTGGGGGGTTTGTAACTTCTATTTTTGTATTATTCTAATATTAAGCACACAAACTAGATGCAAATTTGCCTAATTTTATTAGTTAACCTGTCCCAAAACATTTGAAGGTTTTCGAATATTGTATGAGTTTTAAAAAAGGAACATTTGTTTACATGTATGTATATGGTTTGGGTGCAATTTTGTTTTCAGAAGGAATGAAATGAGCTTTAAAAACTTGTAATGCAGTACAGAAAATAATGTTTTTCATTTGACTGTACATGTACATTGAAATTGTTGTACAGTGAATTCTAAACTTTTTTAACACTGTACGATTCACGTCGTAACAAATTTAACAAACTTCAACCTGTACATGTACTTCAATATAAACTGGCTTCACATGAATTAAGGATTGTTGACAATGGTGTCCCACAGGGAAATACTTTGTTACCACTACTCTTTTCCTATCATTTCTACAGAGGATGCCTATCTTCAGCAAGCTGTCATAGATGGTGAGGTGGGTCAGTTGGACATTCTAGACACCGCAGGACAGGTAAGAAATCAAATGCAACATAATTGATGATAAAATTCAATTTTATTCATTAAAATTTTCTGCACAAAAACCAAGAACATGTTGACACAATAAATTACAATTTTTGTTCCTTTCTTTTTCCCTTCCTTTTTAATTTTTTTTTAAAGAATATTAGCAATATTTATAGATATGTTCATGTACTACCAAATAAAGATAAATGTTGATATGTGTTTTCTGAAGAATGAGTAAGAGTAGGATGTTAATATATTAATGGTAAAATGTTAGCAAGCCACAAGTATTTGAGACATTTTATCTCCAGAGGTACATATGCGTGCAATAGATTTGTCTATCATGGTCTTTGATCACTGCATATGTATGTTTGTATGTTTGTATTCTACTCTAGTCTATGTATGATATTTTTTTCCTTTTTTAAAATTAATTTAATACCAAATGAGATGTACATGTATGATGTACATGTATGTTGTGGCATTTCAAAGTTGTCCTATAATAGACCGCCTTCACAGGGAGTTTTCTTTAAAAAAAAATAAATTTATTTTTATCATTCAAAATTTAAGCAAACAAAATGTTCCCTTGCTTGAATAGGAATATGCAGTGAATTTGAATTATCAATCCTCTAGAAAACTTTAATCACCAGTCCTACATGTAGCTTGTCTTTTTAATCTAGATATATTGAAACTCTTAAATGTTAACATTCAGAATGTTTGCCCTTCATCGAATGATAAACCTACAAAATCATGACTTTTTGGAAAGACAAACTTCCAGTATAACTATTCAACATACAACTGTATACCAACACCCAAGTTTCTAAAACTGCATGACAGAGAATGAAACACTATTCCAATGACAATGATATAGGCTTTCATGAAAACAATACAAGGTAACAGGAAAGGTGGAGATTTTACATCTTCCGCTTGAGATTTATCAATCTCTGAAAATCAAAATAAATGAAAAATAGATAGAGTTGTGGTTCAGTACGCCCTAATGCTTGGTATCAAGACCCATGGCTTGAATATTCATTTTTGTTGGTGTTTTTATTATGAACAGTCGATTAAAAAGTTTATTGCATCACAAAGAGTTATAATATTGAATATGAAAGTGTGTAGTTGTCTATCTTTTACACTGTAGTGTGACTTGAAATACCAAAAATCACTGTGTACTGAAGCGACAAAGGAATTGGACAAAGATAACAACTTCCATTCGAGCCTTCACGATTTACCTTTATGATCAGAAAGTATATATTAGCTTCCCTCATTCACTAGTCTGCAAGCACATACCCTAGACTTTCGGTGTGTGCATGTACAGAGCGTGATGTACATCACACACATAGACTAAGGGTAGAGCAATGCTGTATATGTGTGTGATATAGTCACACAATGCATACCCTGTATCACGCTCTGCACATGCACACACTGAAAGTCTACCGGGTAGGCTATGTGCTTGCAGACAACTCATTCACTGAACTGGTGCAACACGTGTTCAACATTTCTCCAAAGCATAATAGGGAAGGAATGTTCTCAAGTTGGCATCTGAAGATAGCCTTTGTGAATTATTGAATTTAAGTTGTTTTCTTTGTCTAATTTCTTTGTCCCTTCTGCTCACAGTGAATCCTGTATTAAGTATACTGTATAAATTTTAAGTTTTTGTGACCTAATTTTCTGGCACAAACTCTACATTACTTGCAAAAATCTAGATTGTGTTTATTTGCATACTGAACATGTTGGTCTGGTTATCACGGGATCCAAGCCCAAAGAGCCAAATTTCCACATCCTGTTTTGTTCTAAAAGTTTAATTTGCAATATTTCAGAAGTACTGTACTGGACTATGAACTGCATTGTATCAGTTTCAACGTAATTTCAGAGAAAAAGGGAATATTGATGTCAGTCAAAGTGGATTACAAGATTACAAAGTACACTTCACATTATTAGTTCGCTGTTCGAATTCAGGTTTCTAAACAACAGCCGAATATTATGGCGCATCAAATGCATAACACTATTCTATATTGTGCAATTCTTTTTCATAAGAGATAAAGCTTAGTATTGCTAATTTGAGGAGTATTGCTAATTAATTTGAGGAGTATTGTAATGATCATGACTACAGTGTAATTTACAACAAGTTCTTTCCCTCTGCTGCTGACTATGATGCGAGTCACAGACTTTCAGAATTTTCAGTGAACGTTTGTCATTTCTGTAATTATCTGGCAATACTAGTTACAATTCATTTTTTGCTCTTAATTGGGATGTATTGGTAAATCTTTCAAAGTTGTGGGACATCGACTATGCTTTGAAAGAAAATTTTTGAACTGCATCCGTACGTGTAGGTTTAGGCAGGAATAGGGGGATAAACCAAGTGAAGAGTTTTAGGAATTACAAAAATGGCCATGTGAGAGGAATGTTCGCGTAGATGTGGGTTTGAATCTGTGGCAGCAAGGATCACCATATCATGCACCTTAAGAAATAAGCTTTGTGTTTTCACAAGTGGATCCACATGCACACAATTTATTGTTTGCCTATTTGTTTGGACAAAAGAGTGACACTGTCACTTCGTATTTTAAACTGGATTCATATCTGGGATCACAAGCCGCTCTAAAATCCACAAGCTCATATGGACCACACCTCCAGCAAGCTTGATCATTATCACACTGTATACTGCATGATTTATAAACATTAATAAATCCATGGTGTATGTGTAGATTTGTATTTCATACTCTTGATCCCATTTTTGTCCAGTCCTCCCTCGATTTCCAATGATTTACCCTCAACGCCAATCAGTTCATGGACTCCCAGGCTTATCTCCAAAGACAGGACACCCATACAACACCCATCTAATAATTCACCCTCTAAACCTGGAACACCCTAATTAATTCACTCAAATCTGTCAGAGGGATATAATTTCCCGTTTGAGACCCCTGGATCAGGCTGGTGATTAGGACTATCTCATGCCGTCCATGTTTCTACGTAGGTAGCCTGCCTTCCAGCGAAATTCGTTTTGCCAAGTTTTCTTCATGGTTTTCTTAATGCATGCACCGAACGTGGTGATAAAAAACTGATATTGAAGGAAAAATGCAGCTTGACTCACAACTGTGGAACACAAATTTTTAGCACAAATTTAGCATAATTAAATGCAACCAAAGGCAATTGTCTTGGGTGCCCTCTTTGTGTGATGTGGTGCCCTCTCCCATGAATAGAAAAGTGCCCTTCATCAAAATTGCCTTGAATATGATGCCCTGATGATATCCTATTTCGAGCCCTGCACCCAAATATACATGTACCACGGCATGGTACATGTACCATCAAATCAAAATACCAGGTTTTTGTATTCACAACTTAACAACAGGGAATAATTTTGCTTGTATCGTACATTGTATCATCGCAATTTGCTATGCATTTGAGCATGATTGCTATACAATTACAAAAGATGTTTTGGTGTAGCAACTTTTCCACATAGAACTGTGCAGTAAAGTGTTGAAAAAGTTTCCTCAATGTCTAAAACTGCTTTAAAATAAATGTGAAAAACAAAATTATTCCCTGCACAATGATCGCAACGTTCATTGCACATTGAACAAAGGCACACTTCACATTCTTTTGGCATGACTCTGAATTATTGATTAAAAAAAATTGTTAATCAAGGTATTTACAGTGACCCAGGGGTCAAATGAGTGAAGAAAACTTAAACTGTTTTTGTGCTTCAGCACTTCAAAACAAATATGTAGATTGAATTTGGGCCCTCGGGTGCTCACTCAGACACACAGACTTGAACTTTACAATTCCCATGACAATTGCAGGTTAGAGTTCTTATATCTGTACCTCTAAACCCAAAGCAATAGTCTGCAAGATTAGACCCTAATTTGATGCTAATATGCTTGAGTACTGTTCCATATCCTGCATACTGCTGCCATGGGTATCATTGCTCAGGACTACTAAAATGGTGATGACTTTATTTATATACATTACGGTACTGTAATGAACTTGAACCTTTGGGTGCAATATAATCTCCAGTTCAAGAGAAAAGGATGTAATTTACCTCTTTATGAGATCTCTACATAATTTTATGTACAGGGAGTAAATGCCCCCAGTATACATGTAGCCTTTATAGGGATATTGCCAGAAACTCTCTTCCCCAGCCCCCCCCCCCCCCAACCGAAAAAAAGATTAATAAATTGAACAAAAGATAAAACAAATAGAAAGAAAATTTCAATGAAAATAATAGGATATTTCAAGGCCATGAGATAGTACACTGCTGTATTGAGCTAAAAATAAAATATTTTTAATAGGATTTTTATAGATGAGGGTGACAGCTCTAGTCACATGTATTCTACGTTAGAACATGAATCTTTGCAATGATTCATTGAGAAAATACAAAGCAGAATGTCCATGTAAATTGTATGTACCTCCGGTTCCCTGCTTCTCAGACTACACAAATATTCTGCGCTTTTGAACCCATTCAAAGAATGAAACACCAGAGTGCAATATGATCCCAGCCATTGTAAGTTTGATATCTTTTGATACCTGATGATCATGAGAAAATAAGGGATTTCTATTTCTCAAACTGAAACCACATTGTAGTTTTACTCTAGTGTGAGATTTAGAACTTAGAAAAGAGTTCATGAGGTGAATCGAACAGTTGTTTCTTTCTTGTCAAGTTCTGATATTTTATCATTAGAGGGAGTTAAAGGTGAAAGTAAAAGTGTGGATTGTTTATTAACAATACTAAAAAAAGATGGGGTACTGTATTAAAATTTGCAATTAATTGTTCCCTGCTAGCAAGGAATTATATGTATCTGGGCTTTTACTAGGTTTAGTGCCATGAAATGGTAATTTTCACATGTTGAGGAAAACTTGAACTTGATTTACCCTTCAAAATTTGTTTTTTTCCGGGGATTGATTGACTGTCTGTACAGAGTTTGAACTACCCGAAGTAGCTTGCATCTAGATGATTTTGCATAAGCCTGCATAATGATATTATGGGTGTATTTTAATAGTTAGGTAAATTATGGGAGCATAAAATCAAGGAATACATTTTAAGGGGAGTGAGAGCGATTGCTCTCCTAAAACACCCCTTAAATGCTTTTTGGGGAGTGATTTATTGAGCCCTTGTAACCCCAATTTTACTACATGAAGACCCAATTTAGCTCCCCTATAGCCGGCGCTACACTAGCCCGAGTTTCCTTGATCTCGAATTTTTAGCCCGATCAACCATCTTTGCAATTAATCTCGAAATTGGCAATCTTGGTCTGCACTATAGCGAGTTTGGAATCTAGAGCTTGAAGAACTAAAGTCTCTTTCCTCAATTTATCGCGAGCGCGAGCTGCATTAGCCCGCTCCGAGCTTGGTCTAGTTCTAGAGCATGCGCAGTTTAGGAAAATAAGCATGTGGTTGTTGTGCGGAGAATGGGCCGGGCTGCCATGCTCCGCTGCTCCCACACAACGAATGAATAAATTAGCCCGAGTCGCCGAATTATCGAGAGCGCGAGCTCGAGCTGCACTGTACCAAATAAGAACGAGTTGTGAGCTATTTCCCAAATTAGCTCACTGTATTGGAAACTAGCCCAAGATATCTTGGGCTTGTTAAGCTCGAGATTTTTCAATGAATTAGCTCACTGTTTGCGTCTGCACTGCAAATTAGCTCGAGCTATTTCTGATCGGGCTATTTACCCGGATCAGAGCTAGCGCGCTAATTGAAAAACTCGCTATAGTGCAGACGCAGCTAATGACTCTCCTTGAGAGCATCTAGTAGAGATATCTGTAGCTCCCCTGCAAAATTCTTAAATTCAGTCCCTGCATAAAATGTACATTGCATTTTTACCCCCATATCTTTTGAGTTGCATGTATGGAATCATTCCTTTCCAGAAATTATGGGCATAATATGACTGAATACACAGGACTGCCAAGGCCTGCCATTTCCACACCCAAATACACATGCATGTACATGTACAACCATGCACAATGCACCCCTAAGTTGTTTTTATTTTTCCACTTATCATTGAGTCATGTGACCTATTGGACAGAGAGGTGTATTCTCCAAATAAATCACAATGGATCTATGAATCATCCTCGCTCAGTTGTAGAACGAAAACACCCAATTTGTGCACCCGGTGGTTTTTGACAGTTCGGTCAGTCGCGATGATGCACAGTGTGCTATTGTGTGTTGATGGTAACTGTAGCGCTGCATGAAACCCATTATTCATGTGCTTTCAGACATTTCGCTCATCCTAGTCTGCACGGGCAGACCTGATTTTGGCTGCCTTGGTAATACTTTTCCTGGTATCACATCATAATTTGCTATGCATTTGAGAAGGATTGCTATTCAAAAGATATTTTGTTCAGCAACTTTTTCACATACAACAGTACAGTAAAGTGTTGAGAATTTTTAGTCTTACTTCTAAAACTGCAGATATGAAAAGTAAATTCATTCCCTGCATGGTAATTAGCTAGCTACAGTACAATCATGGATATATCAGCTCGGAGCTGATATATCCATGGTACAATGTACATGTTCTGTACATGTATGTACCCATATACATGTAGGCATACATGTATGATCAAGAAAATCTAATATTTCTTTGATATGACATAGTGGAGTGTAGCCTATATTGTGACAGTATCCTCTATTAATTGTTTGTTTAGGGTTTTTTTTTT
>BQKZ01001071.1:81901-94188 GCA_036244855.1 Temnopleurus reevesii
GAGAGAGAGAGAGAGAGAGACATGGAGAGATAGAGAAGAGGGAGAGAGAGAGAGGAGAGAAGAGTGGGATATACAACATCTTAGAACAAAGAGATGCCCCTCCTTGTCAGTAAGATTAAGAGTGACAGATAGATTAGAGGTATTATGAACCTTTGAGAATTGATGCTGTAATCAGAGAGGAAGACACAAAGGGAAGAGGTCATACAGGGGTCACATGTACACATACATGTACTTGTACTTGCAGGGCTAGATGATCTAATGAAGTTGGATCTATTTTTGACAAATCAATTGTGTCATGGCTTTGTAGCCCTTATTTTCTGTTTGTGATATCAATACCAATTTTAGAATTTGACAATATTTGTCATTGTTTGTTGCTGAATTGTCTCTCAATTGTATTGAAGGCCTTTTGATCAAAAGTTCTGGTTTGAGCTCTTGCTTGAATGTCTTAGAATATCTTGAATATCTCATCAGATGAATATATTTTACCCATTACCCCATTTGTATAATAGGCCAACCTCACGCTTATCCAAGAACATTACATGCTATATCTAGATGATTAGATGGGAGGTATATTAGCTCCATCCTGTATATTGTGTAAGATTTTTAAATCTGGTACATTTGAAATAAAAATTCTCTTGGACCAGTATTTATCTTTTTTAATTAATCTTTATTTTTCATTCATCTTCTTTCTCATCTGATATGCGGAATTCACAGCGATACAAAACCAGTACATTAGGAGTTTGGGAGGTACATGTAAACACGATTTAAACTATTTCCGAAAAGTTAAATCGGCCACAGACAATAGAACCTTAGGCCGTGTATTCAATTGTTCGGACACAGCTATCGCAAGCTGGTTCCGGTTTGAATTGCATTACAAAGAACCATTGAATTTGTGTTCGACTTAATTTTTCAAAAATAGTTTATATTATGTTCTATACATGTACATACATAATACATGCATGCGTATGCCTTTCAATCCTGGTATATTGTTCATTGATTATACCTGTAAGATTTTTAAATTTAGTATCTAAAATGAATGTCTTTTCTTTTTCTTTATTTTTCTTTCTCATCAAATAGGCGGAGTTCACAGCGATGCGCGACCAGTACATGAGGAGAGGGGAAGGTTTCATCATCTGTTACTCCATCACCGACAGGAGGAGTTTCCAAGAAGCGGCCGAGTTCAAGAAACTCATCGAGAGGGTCAGGAATACTGAAGATATCCCCATCGTGCTTGTGGGAAACAAGTATGATCTGGAGCATATGAGAGTGGTATGTATTTAGGAAAATGATTGATCCTAGTTATGGGGAGGAAACAAAAGTTGGTCTGCGCCAGGACAATCTTGCTTTGATTAAAAGCAGAAAAACCAGACGGACAGATAAAGAAGTTAGGAGTATTAAAATCCGACAAGAAATAAGAAAGCTACGAATATTTCAATTATATGATTCAACAGTGGTTTTCATAAATTACTATATGGCATGTAGTTGTACATCTTATCATAGTTCATGCACTTCCTGTCAGTAAACTTATTATAGCTTATTGTTTTTTATGAATTCCTTTTAATCCATCAATGCTTATTTTGTTTTAAATCTTTAAAATGTTGAACCAATAAACAAACTTTTTCAAATTTTTGGAAACAGATTTTGTATAGAAAATACATCTAAGATGGAGTAAAAAGCCCTCCTCAGCCTCAGTATTGTTCAATCTTTAAAATATAACTAGCAAGCAATGCTGTAACAGTTATGAATATTTGTTTCAACCAGGTTCAACCAGAAGAGGGTCAAGCGCTAGCCCGAGAGTTCAACTGCCCTTTCTTTGAGACGTCCGCGGCCCTGAGGCACTTCGTGGACGATGTCTTCCATACGCTGGTCCGAGAGATCCGCAAGAAGGAGCGGGCAGAGATCCAGGCACTGGAGAAACGCTCCAAGAGGAAGACCCGCGGAAGGAGCCTGCACAAGCTCGCCAGGAGGGTGTTCAAGAAGCAGCACAGCGGCTCGTCATCATCGTGAGTGCCAATTTGAGGAAGGAAATTAGAGATCATAGACTCTCCCGATTAGACGCTCTCTCCCTTACTTATTTTGCTCTGTCTTATGTGTGTGACGGAGGGTGATAAAAAAAGGGCAGGTTCGCCATCATCGTGAGTGCCAATTTGAGGAATGAATTTGAGATCATAGACTCTCCCAATTAGACGCTCTCCCTTACTTATTTTGCTCTGTCTTATGTGTGTGACGGAGGGTGATCAAGAAGCAGGGGCTCGCCATCATCGTGAGTGCCAATTTGATGAGTGGTTCATTGATCATAGCGTCTCCCACCTCTTTTTTTTACTACTCCCTCTCATTCGCTCTCGTTGCTGTGTGTGACTCAAAAAGGGGAGTGCCAGGTCGCGTCACCTCTGTTCTGCACATCATTGTAAGTCATCAAACGGCTTATCCATCACGCGAGACAGCCCAAGCCCCCCTAGAGGGACGATCATCACAAAGACCTTGTCAGAGGACAGACCCCCATGTGGTCTGACATAGCGCCGTCCCAGCTAATTAACGAGTATGTGCTGAAGGACGGGAAAGGTGCCCCCTCTACAATTGTGGATGGCGTCTTACGGAGGCATTCAATGAGGCATTAGTCAGTTAGCCGCAGAGGGGTGCACCTGTTGGGCAACTGGTCTGATGCAGGAGTCAAAAGGTCGCCAAGATTGAAAGGACGAAGAGAGAGAAAGAAAAAACATGAAATATGCTGCCAAGCTATTTCCAAAGCTACGGACTCTTTGAAAGTTTTGAAGGAAGAGCCAGAATTTGTATGGAAGTCAACTGGACTATCATCTTCGGATGCAAATGCTGCAAATGTATAGGTACGAATTCGCTGCTTTCGGCAGCTCCAGAAAAGGAAATGCCTTGGATGATTTTTTTATACGATATAGTAAGGATGGAGATACGGACTTCAGAGAATTTTTTCAGTGCAAGATTAATGTTAAGATTGTAAAATGAAGAGAATGATGAAATTTCTAGGGAACCATTAATGTTTTCTGCATGTTAGATGAAATTTTGAAATCATGTGTGTTTTTCTATGTAGTTGTTCTCCAAGTATGGTGTCTGTTAGGTATGTGTTGCATGGAATTGTCAATTTGTATTGTCTGTTGTATTTGTATGTTTTTTGTTCAAAATAATGATACAAGTCTCTTCATTGGTGGAATGAAGTTTTAAAAGTGGCAGTAAAGTGATAATGCAAAATCTTGGCAAACACGACTATGTAGCCACCAGCATTTTTACAAAGCTAAGGGGTATAAAGTATTGGGCCTCATGAATATGACTGAGGCGCCGTGGCGTGCGGCTGAAATCCGTCTGTTCGGGACAGTCATATAGACTTGGGTTCGTTCCTACCTGTGGATTCGAAACCAGGTCGCATACCGTCTTTCGGGTGGAGACGTTAAGATGGCGACCCTCTTTCTCTCTTCTTCTTCTGGCGTAAATATTCAGAATTGAATGATACACGCCTCTAAACTACATCCTTTCCTTTTCCATGTTAGCATTTGGTATTAAAATCAAAGCTTCGAAATGATAGATGTACAAGTCACTGCAGTTAATAAGTTCTATTTTGGGCCTGCATATATCATTCCTTCCAACTATAATTTCCCAGGGTACTCCTAATTTCCCAGGGTACTCCTAATTTCCCAGGGTACATGTACTTCTAATGATTAGTCCTCAGCAAGTTATGCTATATAGATAATTGATGATATTGTTAGTACAGTTGTACATGTAATACTGGGTTGTGTTTCAAAAAGCTGTTAGTTGATGTATGAATGATTCTAAGAACGACTGGTGACCCTTTGTAAGTAGTGCTTGGACACTAGGGTCTACAATCGAGTGCATGAAAGGGTCACCAGTCTTTCGTAGCGTCATTCTAACCTCCAAGCACAACTTCATTCTGAAACAAAATCCAGATCAGATATTTGTCACTTTGCTGGGAAGCAGTGCCCCTATTGGTCCACCGTCGTCAACGGCCTTTTCCAACCCTCTTCTTTTGATTGTCCAGGTATTTGTCCCCCTTCCTTAACCTTTTTTATTTCAACCTAACCTTCTTCAATCCTTTTTTTCTTGTCAAGATATTGGTTCCGGAGGTGTGATATCCAGAGGCTCTGCTTGACTCTGAAGCACAGAATAATCCCCCCCCCCCCCAATGTTTGGCAAATCCAATTCTGGATCTGCCCCTGA
Organism: Temnopleurus reevesii; assembly: GCA_036244855.1. Classification (NCBI taxonomy): domain Eukaryota; kingdom Metazoa; phylum Echinodermata; class Echinoidea; order Temnopleuroida; family Temnopleuridae; genus Temnopleurus; species Temnopleurus reevesii. The sequence continues at coordinate 86,105 of BQKZ01001071.1, forward strand.
TACTGAATCATTCACTGCTAACCAACTGATGTTGTACGATATACATACATGTACCCAGGCACAGAAGCAGGGAATCATTATCCCTCCCCCCCCCAAGTTAATCAATCTGGATCTATCCGTGCTAACCAAACAGGTGGTTTGCGATACAGAGGCTCTGCTCCACACCGAAACACAGAAACATGGCACCTCACTGAGATGTCCTATCTTCAGGAACCCATACTAATTATCTTGTTTATTGCTTATTATTCCGCATGCTGTGGTAAAAAAGAATTCAAAAGAATTGTAACGATGAATATCATTTTCGAAACAAAATGTTGAATTTATAAAATGACTAGGAGCATGGAAAGTATGACAAATGTATACATTGTTGTGTCATTATTCAATGATTATAATTTATTGAATTTTGTCTCATTTCATAGAAATCAAAAGGCATTTATTTTATTGACTCATGGAGTTTTTTTAGCTTTAAAATAATACGTGTACACACATTCCATGACAGGGCAATTGGGGTTGCATAGCTTCCTTAATTATTTTGAATTACCGTATAGGCACCAGTTTCCGGCTGCTTAAGCAGTTTTGCTCTTCCACAAGTCACAAGATCCAGCATTTCAAGTTTATTTTTAGATCATAATTTAGCCGAAATTTTGGGCTTTTAATTGATGTGCATAACTTAATGAATGGCGCCCGTATATTCGCGCAGCAATCGGAGATCGCGAAGCGACATGGGGCGGGTGATTTGAGCCTCCATAGGGATTGTGTTGAAGCGTACGCGCGCTTATTTAGGCGCGCATTTAACCTAAGTGCGCGCCATAGACAAACTGCATGAGGTTTGGTGGCCGGTTACACCCCCATGGCCGGAAACCGGTCCTTGTACGGTAGATGTTGAAAATCTGCAACAGTTCCATGTTTCACGTAGAAAAATCGTGGAATATTAGCTAATCTGCAAGATTAAGGATTACAAAAGGATACCATTTATGTCTTATCACAACTAATCTCTATCAATGGTTTGATTGAATTCTCAGCCCCAACCAGAATTCTCATTTTGCCGGATTTTAGACCAAAATCTGATCTGAGATACAACTCTTTATGGCACCTCGTTCAGGTAAGCACTGTGAGTAGAAGGGACAAAGGATTTGTACAAAGGAAACAACTTCTATTCAAGTATTCACAGTATCTGGGTGCACACAAGAGAATTTTTCCCCTTTAATTATGCAGGGAAATGTTAAACGTGTTTGTCAGTTGTTCAGTGAATAAAAAGGGAAGCCACCTTTTATAATAAATAATGAACTGCTGTTATATAACGCTTATAAATCCATGAGAATTCCCTAAGCGCCCTACAATTGCAGCATTATTATCCTGGCTCTAGCCTGGCAGCCACCAGCGCACTTGGCATTTCAAGGAATAAATATTCCTACCCGGTACCCATTCACCTTACCTGGGTTGAGTGCAGCACAATGTGGATGAATTTCTTGCTGGAGGAACTTTATGTGTTCATGAAGCTATCGTTCAGGCTTGAAGGAAGTTGATTTACTTTGTCCAATGTTTTCGTCCATTCTCCTCACAGTGTTGATCCCCTGCCTGCAGTTAAACCCCATACCAATAATCTCATTAATGCTCGTCATTCCTCATGCTGAGGCATGCTTTGTTTTGTTTTGGTAACGATGACAGTTCCACCCTTGACCAATTAGCCCAATCATCCCAGTCTATATCTTCATTAGAGCGTTTATAGGGGTAAGTGAGTCAATCAACCCCCTCACCCTCCTTTTACCATGAGCACACCCAGGATTTGAAGTCCCTGGTAACTCAAACAACCACTAATTTTGCCTCCTTCCCACTGGTCTGCAAGCAAATACCCTAGACTTTCAATGTGTGCAGAGCGTGAGATAGGGTATGCATTGTGTGGCTACATCACACACATACAGCATTGGTCTATATGTAGACACACAATGCATACCCTGTATCATTCTCTGTTCATGCACACAACTAAAGCTAAGGGTCTGTTCTGGCAGACTACCTTCCCACTGGTGAGTTGACAAGAAAAAAGAAACTGTACCCCAGTTTTTTGCGCCCTGTGTGGATCTGGCTCAAGCTAAAAAATGGTCATCATATCAAATTTGGTGGCCCTTAACTCTCATCCAGAGGGCTTGAGCCCCCCCCCCCCCCCTTCCTCCAACAATATGTCCACACTTACCCCCTTCTTTGTGAGGTTAAACTTGCTTTTCTTTTACTAGCTATATGCTAGACAAGTTTATCACTCCTTGTTTTGTAGTTAGTAGTACCTGAGCAAAAGTTTCAGATGCTTGCACATGAAACATAAGAGCCAATATATGCCCTATGTAAATTAATTTAACCCATTGACTACTGAATTCTGTATAGTGCCAAGTAACTTTGTGCAAGTGCTTCCCGGTTCCAGTAGTTAAAGGGTTGATATATATTCAAGCCCCTGTGTGCAGAAAGTTGCATAGAACACACTTTCTAACTTACACTGTATGCCAAATAAATTAAGTAAGTGTATTAGCCAAGCATGTCCCCTTGGAATTCCTGTTCACACTTGGGATACGTGTAAATTAAATATTATGCTTACGTGTGACTGTGACATTACGTCCATGCATTTGCCAATTTGGCTATCGTGAGCGTTAATGCCCCAGTCACATAGAAGCCAGGATGCAACATGATTCAACACGACTCCGTCCAGTTAGAGTTAACTGCCTCCGAAGAAAGAATTGTGTTGAATCATGATGCTTCCAGGGTTCTGTGTGACTGGGGCATACGCAAAATCCCAGGTGCTGAAATTAACCCCTCCCTGATTCATTTAGTTTGTGTTTGATTGGTGTATGTCAATGTCATGCCTATTAGCGAGAGATCTGATGCATTCCTTTTCAACATTCGGAGTTATGTAACAAATAAACAGTGATTGACAGGTGGAAATAAGCTAATTAATCTAATTTCATCTTCGAAGACCAATTGTCGCTTTTCACCAGAATCTTGAATGCATAGTAACGGTACAGACGCCAGAACCATAAATGGAAGCCATAAAGGGCGAACATCATTTGTACTATTTTCTGTTTTCCCAGTTCACAACATCTTGTGATCTTCGTCGCATGATTATCATTTTCATTTTTCTCCTTTCCTGTCATTAAGGTTTAGATGTGAGGTACAGTGTACCTGTTATGATACATTCACAGTTTGATAATATCAAGGTACATTGATCATGATGCCCAGCACTCTGCAATTACGTGTACATGTACATGTAGATGTTTTGTTGATATCTACAGGCATTCCAAATTAAGCTGGAAATTGCTAATTTACAATTTCAAGGTTTTTGTGACAGAAATAAATTTTAATGAATTAAAGCCATATTGCAAAACGAGTTACAGTATGTATTTCCATGACCGTGACAAAACCTTGAAGAAACCCCAAGAAATCTCGTTGTTTGGTCATGGTATCCAAACCTTAAGGTGTTGTTGTAGTTCCTAACCCACAACCGTCTAGACTCGGCGAAACTTGAAGTTTGAATTCCGAGGGGACTTGTCAAAGTTTCTGAAACCGTTAAGTTTCAGCTCTTGGTGTGATCCCTGCTATAGAAACACATATGTCTGCTGGTTACTCTGGCTCATTTAAGACGCGATCTCGTGAGAACTCCCTGCGAGTTTATTGGTTTGAAGTATTTATAGTTTTCCTGTTTCATCACAGTTTTCCATGAAGCAGGATGGGGAGAGTGATAAACAACAGGAACCGAACGCAATAAGCGTGATAGGAAAACGCCAATCAGCCACAGTTAAATTATCAACATTGTATATCCCTTTGAAACAGGTTATAAAGCCCAGGTCACAAAGGACCCCGGAAGCAACACGATTCGCCCCGATTCGTTGTTCTGAGGCAGTTAACTGTGAATTAACAAAGAGTCGGGGTGAATCGTGTTCCTTCCGGGGTCCTATGTGACCGGGGCTTCAGTACACTGACATCAAAGTATAAATAAATGAGTTGAAAACATCGTTTATTTTTTCGAAAGTTTTTTTTTTTCAACATTATGCATCCCTTTGAAACAGATTATTTTAGTGCACATCAAAATATAAAGAAATTAGTTGAAAACATTAATAAATGTTTCTATAAAATGAGGGGAGTTTTTTATCACCAATGTGCATCATTTTGAAACAGGTTATTCCATTTTGTCCAGAGTTACTCTGAAAGATTTTGTTTTGTTACTGTTATCAATATGGGGAAAAAATGAGATCCCTGCATCATATCCAATATTCTGGGCTTTATCGTTATAGCAGGCAACCAAAGAATTGTGAATTGCAATTAGAATAATGCATGGGCTTACCGTATTTACATTGTTATTTTTCTCAATATTACATAAAGCATTTGCATCTCTTTCATCTAGAAGATTCTAAGAGGTGAATAAGAAAGGTGCCAAGAAATGTGATTTGTTACAATATTGTAATATTCGTTGCAGTCTTTCTAGCCACAATGCATCATGATGTTTAGCAGACGGAGATATTATTTTTATGTGCAATATGTCTGGTTGGCAAGGAAGATTTCAGAGACCATTTCCTGGAATGGCGCCATGGACTCATGTGATGTGATTTTATGACGGACATCTATGCTAAACTTTAACACCCAGGATGTCAATTTTACACTGACTTGATACATTTATACAGCAACATGTGAATATTTTTAGAATAACATCAAAGCTGAATGAAACTGAAGGTGTGTTTTTTTTTTTATATATACTTTGGTGTTAAAAGAAATGATGCTTTATTCCCTTTCTTTGTTAGATATCAATCTATGTAATTCATGACTGGTATTTTTCTAACACATTTCTGGTATTGCCTAATATAAGCATGGGTCGGTGTTCAATTAGCACCTTTGTTTTTAGAATGTACCGAGTCATTAATAATTAGGTCATGAACTTTGTGCAAACAAGCACCCTTGTTTTGTAGTGTACCATGATTAAAATAGACACAATGGGTGTCAAATTTACACCCTGGTTTCTGTGGTGTTCTTAGACACAAATAAACACTGTTGATGTTAAATTAAAAGCCTAGATGATGTTTCATCTTGATGAGAAAGACTTTTAAAAAAACTTTTAGAAGGACTGGTATCAGTTCTTGTGCTAAAATAATGATTGATAATTCTGCACAAGAACTGGTACCATTCATTCGTATACTCATTCTTAAAATCTTTCATTTTATCGTGAAACACCGTTTTGTTTTAGTAGCATTCCAAGATGTGAATGGATTGTATCATGCCTCAAGTTTATTGAAGCTTCGGTTCAGGGTATTTCCTTTTATATTGATGGGGCAAAAATGGGCAGCAGGATAGTACATGTTATAAAAACTTTGCTGTAGGGGATCCAGTCGCTTGAGGCCCAAAGGTCTCTAGCGTTCTGCGAGTAAATTAAGCCTTCCTCTCCTAGAAAAGATATTACTTTCTCATTGACAAGAGATATATAAACCAGATTTATCACACTTAGGAATGCTTTATAACAGTTGACATGACAGATCTGTTCATATTACCTGTATCAATTTGTCATGTGATGTATACTAATGCTTGTGGCGGCGGTATAATTAAGCCATGCAGCGACTTATGTTGTCGTTGTGTAATATCTTTCTTCCAAGAGCTTACCTGTGTAAAATAATCCAGAGAATTTATAAGCATTGCAATCGTACTTTTTGGATTATATCACATCGGATTATGTCATGAGGGTCTTACTCGCCTTTCAACTAGAGGGTCGTAGGTTCGAATCCTACCCAAGGCGTCAATTTCCTTCAGCAAGAAATTCATCCACATTGTGCTGCACTCAACCCAGGTGAGGTGAATGGGTGCCTGGCAGGAATATTTATTCCTTGAAATGCCAAGTGCGCCGCGGATGGCTGCCGGGCTAAAGCCAGGGAAATAATAATGTAAAGCGCCTTGAGCACTCAGCAGAGTGGATACGTGCGCTATATAAATTGCATCTATTATTATTACAAAGTCACTCATTTGTAAAGACACTCCTTACATGTCTATTACAGTGTGACATCGCACCCAAGACTTGCTTGCTTCTAATTTTGTTGTAATCGTTTGTAACATATTTCATGTAATTTACATATAATGTCGTTCATGTTGCACGACATTCATACTGGGAAAAACCGGTAAGCCGTCCAGAAATCTTCTCCATATGCAATTGATTGGAATTAGTTATGTAATGCTTGAATTTGATGAAGATTATATGATTCCAATGAATTATGTAATGCTTGAATTTGATTTAGATTATGATACCAATGAATTATGTAATTCTCGAATTTGATGTAGATTACAATTCGAAATTAATTGTCTAAAGTTTGCAATCGAATTAGATCTCATTTTGTAATATGCAAAGAATGCAAATTGATTGAAATCTTATGAAATAATTTGAATTTTGCCATTTGCGCTTTTACTACAAGATCCCTTTAAAAGGATGAATCACAAAATTGAATAGGTGATGGAATAGCGACGCAGCACTGTTTCTTACAAATTAAATGCTTGTATATTCATTCATTTAATAGGAATTTATGTCTACTTGTAAGTGAAGTTATGAGTCATGCTATCTGTCATCCATAGAATTGTGATGTTGTTACACGTGTAAGCCTCCGTGTCAGTGTAAAGCATCATCGTTTATTTGAAGTGATGTTTTGTGGTGGTGCCGTATTTTGGGAAGGCGGAATAATTTGAATGTTTTTCTTGTCTTGTTGCTCTCTCCAAATACCAAATATCTTCTTGAGGTAGGAATGAAGGACGTTTGTAAGAATCATTTGACAACAATAAATCTATGCAAAGATGTGTAAACAAAGAGGTAATATTTGTCTTTATTCCAGCTCACTTTTGTGTCGAGAGAATGGATGATGCGGGAAGCTTTGGGGAGTGATCAAGCGGTTGAATATGGTAATTGAGACAAATGTGCTGTAAGAGGGGAATAAGTGAAAGAGGTTATGAATTAAAAAAAAAAGTTGTGGATGAGGAGTGGGTGTGTGAATATTGAACTTATAGAGACAAATGATGGGGTTAGAGGGTAAATGGGTATGAATTATGTTAATATTAGAAGGGATTTACAGAAATGTTATAAAAGGAAAGAATTACGGATGAAAGCCTCTCTGAAAATAGATGGCCATTTTTGGGAGAACGACTGGAGGGGTCGGGATGGGAGCGTATACATGTATTATTTTGGACTTTGGGCAGTTTGGGTTTTTTTTTTTTTTATTTCGGGAGGGGTTGTGCGTTTCAAAGACGTTCTAATAAGTTGTAAATAACCTTCCAGCTAGCTTCACGCGCAAAGAAACGAATGCGTTTCGAACATTATTTTTTTTAACCTTTACGTAATGGTCATCTCACGTTCTAAAGGGGTTGCAAACACCCATACCCTGCCTATTGATGGCCATAAGCTACCTGTATATAAAATAGAATAGGCTTGGACGTTTGGGGAAACGGCATATGGAAAAAGATGGATGAGGATAATAAAATATTAGTTCATCATTTGCAATATAATGCCATTTAAGCCCACATGAAAGATACAAGTACCTATTTTGATTTTTATATTTATAGATTTGATGAAGGCAAATATCTCGTGTATGCATTTTCTCATTAACTTCCACATTTTGCCGGATATGAATGCTTTCATTGCAATTTGACAATTTGATTTTATTTGCTAATACAAGGCATGATCGCGAGTCAGTTTTGCAGAAGCAAAAAATAGAAACAAAAATACTTGTGCAAATTATAATTGCGGCAGATTCAACCGAGATTCTGGTTCATTGTAAACACTCCATATTCCCCCACGACTATATTTAGGATTCTTCAGATAATGCTCGAGTAATATTAGGAGCTATTTTCGTTTCCGCCATTTCTACTGTCGAGGTCCACACTCGCCTGTTACTGGCAGGTATAAAACGATGACGAAAGCAGAACCTCTTGTCAATTTGTTGCCATGGAGATTTGGAATAGAAGTGGTTGTTTACGAACTGGATGAGAATTTCATTTCACGCGTTCGCGCCAGGTTTAGGGAATAATATTTGGGAGCATGTTACGTCAAAATGATCATTTCATTGGACGATTGGTTGAGTTAT
>BQKZ01001072.1:0-11697 GCA_036244855.1 Temnopleurus reevesii
TTAGCAAATCTATTCATTTTTCTTGCCTGTACACTGTCAATGCAACGATCTTAGTGTAGGGGATATAATAGAGTATATGCATATAGTGATTGTGCTATATAAATGGACCTATTGTTATTATTATTATGATGTAGAGTAAAAATGAACGTGAGGTAAACACAACTATATTTTGCCTTGGATTATTAAAGCACCAATGTGATGCGTTAACTCGACTATGTTGTTCTTCGAAACATTTTCTTGGTGTCAACAGATTGAAATGCCAATTCAGTGCTAAGTTAACACGACTAGATACTTTTTTGATGATCAGAGGCGCTAAGCACTGATGGGATGTGTTTAGTTCAACTGCACTGTTCTTTTAAACCATTTCTTAGTGTAAACACGTTGAAATTCCAAAGCATTGCTAAGCAAACACCACTAGATATTTTTGGATGATTAGAGGCACCAAGCACTGATGGGATGAAACCATTTCTTGGTGTCAAAAGATTCTAAGTCAGTGCTATGCTAACACTTTTAGAGTTACATGGGGTGGTTGGAGCTAAATATCTTGGTGTCCAAAGATTGAGATTCCCAGTCAGTGCTGAGTGAACCCCGCTAAATATTTATTGTGTGATTAGGAAAGCTAAATTTCTTGGTGTTGAAATATTTTGATGCCAATTCAGTGCTAAGGAAACACTGCCAGTGTCTGATTGGACAGAATTCTTTATACCCCAGTCACGACTGAACATCAACACGACTCTTTGTTAAGGACATTTAACTGTAAACTAAATAGTCGTGTTGAATCGTGTTGCTTCTGGGCTTCTGTGTGACTGGAGCCTTAGTGATTGGTGATGATGCACGCGGCTTCTTGAAATCCTCGAACAGTTGTACTACATTTAGTAATCTCTCTTGTGTATTAAATGTTTTGATTGAATGTTGTTGGTGTCTGGCGGAGACATTAGGGGTATGTTAGGAATGGGAACATTGTTCGGGTATGTACTTTCAGGGTGTCTACCTTTGTAGAGCCATGTCTGTCGGGTTTTTTATGTTGAACTTTCCCAAATAAACATATCATAGCCGAGATGGATCACATAAATGATTTTTCAAAGAAAATTAAAAATGCTATTTTTTTTTCAAGCACTGTGAGCAGACGGGAAAAATGATTTTAGTCTAAGTAGACAACTTCATTCAGGCATTGGCAATAGCTCAATACACACAAAAGAAAGAACCTCCATTATTTATTCGAGAATAAGACGGAGGGGAATTTTCTTTTGTGTATCTAGCTCTCGTGAATTCTTGAATGAAGTTGAATGACTCATTTATTTACAAAGATTCCGTACCTAGAAAACCGACAGACATCATATCTATACAAATGTCACTATCCCAGAAAGTATGTTCCAGGACAATGTTCCCATTCCTTACATACCTTGATGTCTCGGCCAGACACCAAGAATAATATTTCATTAAGGGTAACATAGGTAACCCGCCCAATCCGAGGGTACAACTGTTCGTGGACAAGTGCTGAATGCATTATACGTACTTCAGACTTACCTTGTCTTTAAAGGCATTGTCAAACATTATGATTTTGTTGTTTATAAAATTCTAAAATCAAGTTGTCTGACCTATGTTATTACCAAAGAATGCAAAGAAAAGAAAGAAAGAAGATATACAATTGCACTATCAAGATATCTATGAAATTTGAATGAAGTGTACCGCAGACGCTTTATTCCTGCACAGTGTGCCTATGTAGGTCGTATTTGTAATTTTAGCTCTTTTATAGCACTTAATGTTTAGTGTACATTATCAACCACTCGGGTAGCGTTTAGAATTTGACAGTTGAGAATGTTTAAAGGCAAAACAATTTTATATAATGTCTTTAATCATGGAATCCATCTCGGGCGATATGTACTTTCAGGATATTGACATTTGAAGGTTGGTCGGCCTTTCCAAGCATGGAATCTTTCCCAAATAAATTTGTCCGAGCCCCACATGCATGTAATACATGTTCTATTATATTGACAGGATAGTGCTCTCTCTTCAAAGTATGTTCCAGGACAATGTTCCCATTCCTTGCATACCCTAATGTCTCGGCCAGACACCAACAATATTATTCAATCAAGGGTAACATAGATAATCCAACAAATCCGAGCCTACAACTGTTCGTGGACAAATGCTGAATGCATTATCCGTTTTTTTAGACTTACCTTGTCTTTAAATACATTGTCAAACATTATGATTTTGTTAACTTATTTTTAAAAATTCTTAAATCAAGTTGTCTGAACTATGTTAATACATTCATATTGACAAAAAAAGCCAAAGAATGCAAAAAAAAGAAAGAAAGAAGATATACAATTGCACTATCAAGATATCTATGAAATTTGAATGAAGTGTATCACAGACACTTTATTCCCGCACAGTGTGCCTATGTAGGTCGTATTTTGAATTTTAGCTCTTTTATAGCACTTAACCTATTTACAACTGGAACCTGGTAGTCCCTGTACAAAGTCTATGAGAATTACAGAATTCAGTAGTCAACGGGTTAATGTTTAGTGTACATTATCAACCATTCTGGTATAGCATTTAGAATCTGACAGTTTAAAATTTTTAAAAACAAGAACAATTTTATACAATGCCTTTAATCATAGAATCCATCTCGGGCGATATGTACTTTCAGGATATTGACATTTGAAGGTTGGTCGGCCTTTCCAAGCATGGAATCTTTCCCAAATAAATTTGTCCGAGCCCCACATGCATGTAATACATGTTCTATAGATTGACAAGATAGTGCTCTCTCTTCCCAGCACTCTGGAACAATCTCCCCCTTTCCCTACGTACTATCCCATCCTATACTGCCTTCAAAGAGAATTTAAAGACGTATCTCTTTAATTTGTAAACTCTTACTATACACTTTTTAAGTTTATTATATGAACTGATATATGCGCCATGAGCGTCTTTAGTGACGGAGTGTTGCGCTTTACAAGTTTACACTATTATTATTATTATTATTCAAAGTTTGTTCCAGTACTTAATAATCCCATTCCTTGCATACCCTAATGTCTCGGCCAGACAGCAACAATAATACTCAATCAAGGGGTAACATAGATGATCCAACAAATCCGAGGCTACAACTGTTCATGGATTTTAACAAACCGAGTGCATCATCCCCAATCCTGAAAGGATTCCGGCTCGTCCAATTAGACACCAGTGGTGTTTAAATGGCTTAGCACTGATTTGGAATATTCATCTTTCAACACCAAGAAATTTAGCTTCTCTTATCAGCCAATATAAACCTAGTGGTGTTAGCTTAACACTGACTTGGAATCTCAATCTTTTGACACCCAGAAATAGTTTTTGTGTTAAGCTTTTCCAGTCATCCAATCCCGAAATGATTCCAGCTCGTCCGATTAGACACCAGTGGTGTTTAGATAGCTTAGCACTAATTTGGAATCTCAATCTTTCAAAACCAAGAAATTGTTTCAGGAACACTGCAGTTGAATTAAACACATCCCACCAGTGCTTAGCGCCTCTCATCATGAAAAAAATCTAGTGGTGTTAGCGTAACACTGACTTGGAATCTCAATCTTTGGATAATAAAATAGAGTTTTGAAGAACATTACAGTTGAATTAAACACATCTCACGAGAGTTGAGCTTTTCAAGCTTTTCTAGTCATCCAATCCCAAAACGATTCCAGCTCATCCAATCAGACACCAGTGGTGTTTACTTGGCACTGACTTGGACTCTTAATCTTTCAACACCAAGAAATTTAGCGCCTTTAATCACCCAATAAAACCTAGTGGTTTTAGCTTAGCACTGACTTGGAATCTCGATCTTTTGACACCCAGAAATAGTTTTTTGTATTAAGCTTTTCCAGTCATCCAATCCAGGATTGATTCCAGCTCGTCCAATTAGACACTATAGCGGTGTTTAGATAGCTTAGCACTGATTTGGAATCTCAATCTTCCAGCACCATGAAATTTTAGCCTCTCTAATCATCCAATAAAAATCTAGTGGTGTTAGCTTAGCACTGACTTGGAATCTCAATCTTTTGACACCGAGAAATAGATTTTTGTGTTAAGATTTTCTCGTCATCCAATCCTGAAATGATTCCAGCTCGTCCAATTAGACACTATAGCGGTGTTTAGATAGCTTAGCACTGATTTGGAATCGCAATCATTCAACACCAAGAAATTTAAGCCTCTCTTATCAGCCAATAAAACCTAGTGGTTTTAGCTTAGCACTGACTTGGAATCTCAATCGCTGGACACCAAAGAAATTGTTTGAAAGAACATTTAAGTTGAATTAAACACGTCTCACAAGAGTTAAGCTTTTCAAGCTTTTCCAGTCATCCAATCCCAAAATGATCCCAGCTCGTCCAATCAGACACCAGTGGTGTTTACTTGGCACTGACTTGGAATCTTAATCTTTCAATACCAAGAATTTTAGCCTCTCTAATCAACCAATAAAACCTAGTGCTTTTAGCTTAGCACTGACTTGGAATCTCGATCTTTTGACACCCAGAAATAGTTTTTTGTGTTAAGCTTTTCTAGTCATCCAATCCCAAAATGATTCCAGCTTGTCCAATTAGACACCAGTGGTATTTAAATAGCTTCGCACTGATTTGGAATCGCAATCATTCAACACCAAGAAATTTAGCTTCTCTAATCAGCCAATAAAACCTAGTGGTTTTAGCTTAGCACTGACTTGGAATCTCAATCTCTGGACACCAAAGAAATTGTTTGAAAGAACATTTAAGTTGAATTAAACACATCTCACAAGAATTAAGCTTTTCAAGTTTTTCAAGTCATCCAATCCCAAAAGGATTCCAGCTTGTCCAATCATACACCAGTGGTGCTTAAATAGCTTAGTACTGATTTGGAATCTCAATCTTTCAACACCAAGAAATTTTGCTTCTCTAATTGCCCAATAAAACCTAATGGTGTTAGCTTAGCACTGACTTGGGATCTTGATCTTTTGACACCCAGAAATATTGTTTTTTGTTAAGCTTTTCTCGTCATCCAATCCTGAAATGATTCCAGCTCGTCCAATTATACCCCAGTGGTACTTAAATAGCTTAGCACTGATTTAGAATCTCAATCTTTCAACACCAAGAAAATTAGCCTATCTAATCAGCCAATATGAACCTAGTGGTGTTAGCTTAACACTGACTTGGAATCTTGATATTTAGACACCAAAAGTTTTTTGAAGAACGTTACAGTGGAATTAAACACACCTCACAAGTGTTAAGCTTTTCTAGTCATCCTATCCCCAAATGATCCCAGCTCATCTAATCAGATACCAGAGGTGTTTCATTAGCACTGGCTTGGGCTTTCAATCTTTCAGCACCTTGAAAACATTTCAAAGCTCACCACAGTTGAATTAAACTCAATAATGTTTAGCTTCTCTAATCATTCAAAATAAAAATGAGGGGTGTTAACTTTGCGCTGACTTGGAATTTAACTCTGTCTAAATCAAGAAAATGTTTAACCACAGCTCAATCTGCATTATCCAGTTTTCAAGGCTTACCTTGAAAAACAAGCAGTGTTGATTGATTTTTCTGAAAATAAACTGTCTTTGATCCATCTTGGCATTAATATGTACTTTCAGGATATCAATTGATATTTGTCAGTCATTTGACATTTCATCAATCTACTTTCAAAGTATGGAATATTTCCCAATAAATTTTTCATAGCCTACATGTATATCATACCAAGTTGAAATTCTCATTACAACCTCTGAGCGTCAGCAATATTTTTTTAGCGGTAGTCTTGTTACTGCAATACGTTTCTATGTAATCACTCTTAGGGGGTGTTGTTCAAAAGTTGCAATTGATCGCAAGTTGCAGTTGATTGGAACGTGCCAATCAAAATCGTTGTTTCATGCGCGTCTTGCTAAATGCGCATACCGTGCGCGAATGAAAATGCGCGTTACAATTTGCAAAGTTGCAGTTGATTTTGAGCAACATCCCCTTAGAGCTAATTGTATCAGTGCACAAGATGACGTTTCTCTTTAAATGCATGTTTCCATATTGCTTTGAATAAGTATTTGAAATTGTGAGCATGTGCCATTCATCAAGGAGAAGAAATTGATAGCCAGATATTCATGATTTGATTGCTGAAAGCATTCTTGTACTGCACAAAATGCAAGACCATGTGCACACAGTAATGAAGAACTTACCTGGGAAATAGTACTTCAAACGTATTCTGAAAGAGCTTCTTTTACAGGCTTATGCTTGTAGGTAAATGTAGGTTAACGCTTTGCTTGAGTGACTACCATGTAGTTTCGTTATTACATCTATTTCCCCCTTGATTCATCTCTCTTCATTGCGTTAGGAGTTTAAATCAATAAGTTAACTATTTTCCCGGGAACCTACCGGTATGTTGTACAAGCTATGCTTTTAGTAGGTTCATCATCTTTCATGTGATTGCATTTCTTTGTCAAACAGTAATTGTTATTTCTGTCATTATGTTTAATTTCTTATTTCTGTCATATTTAATTTGTTGAGTTCAAGATGAATATTGTATATATTAGTGGAATGTGAAACAATTTTAAAAAAATGTTAAAGTCTACATCTATAAGCTAATTATGCATTAGAGTGGTATGTAATGGATGTTGACATAAACACTGGGCCCTATCGTTTTAAACATACATTCTTTCCAGATGTTAAGGCCCCGGTCACATACATGCTCGGAAGCAACATGATTCAACATGACTCTTTGTTAATTCACAGTTAACTGCCTCAGAACAGAGAGTCGTGTTGTATCGTGTTGCTTCCGGGGCCCTATGTGACCGGGGCTTCAGTTACTCTTTAGAAAATAAATGTGTTAAACATTTAAACTTTTTTTAATGGTAAATTACATTTCATGTGCTGGATACCAGATACTGGTGCACTTTTTGTGTGGAAATATTGTCTTTAAAGTGGAAAAAGGAAGAAAAGGCCTAAAAAATTAAGTTGTATGCCATTAGGGAATTTTGTTCTTCCCAAATACAATATTTTTTAGTTCATCACATTTAGACCTAGCGTTTAGGAGAAAAACAATTGTGAAAATCCTGGTCAGATGTATTGAGAAATACGCGAGTCGTGAGGTAAATTGAACACACTCGGTAACGTCATGGAAAAAACATCGTTTGAGCGTGTAATAAACGACATACAGTATATACTATTGGGCAGAACGGCCGCGGGAGGGGATTTCTAAATCAAACAGCTCAGTGACAAGTTATACTGCATTATGTGGGCAATATAGAATTAAAAATGTAAAGAAATAACATCATACTACATATCACTGCCGTTTTTCTGAACAAATCACCACTTTATATGCACTAATAAAGTATTTTATGTGTATATTGGATGGTCGAATCGACTCGGGATAAGAGGATATATATGCATGGGTGAACGTGTATTACGTACGTACGCGTGCAAATATACGGCAGTGCGAAGATCGAAGATTCTCAGTTTTGATTACTTCGACGCGTTTATCTGTCATTTTCGAGAATTGTTTATAAGTTTTTTTCCGGGAGATTTTNGAATGAGGAGTTCTCCATGTATGACATCACAGATTATGTTAAGTGGCTATACGTTGCCAATTCAAGGATACCCAGCATGATAACTTTGAAAATTCATAACTTTTGAACGGATTATCCGATTTTGCTCAAATTTTCACAGTTTGTTCATCTGATTTTTCTTCATTTACTGACCGAACATTATTGTCTGGGTGTAATTCCCCTTTAATCATCTTTTGTGCATGATCAATTAGCCTGTCTAATTAGATTTGTGCCACCATCTGTTTTCACCATTAAAATCCCTTTGAGGAAATCATTTCATTTTTCCTCTTAGCCTTTATATTCTCCTGAATTCGATCTTGACGCAATGTTCCCGGAACACCAGTAGGTGGCGCATGCACGACTAGCACTTTCATGGAACGCTTTCAATTTCTTATGGAATTAGAATAACAGGTAATGACATAAAATGCAGCAAATATCTATGTTGTAGCCAACATTGAGACATTGTATCGCATGGAACACCTTTGAATGATTCGGAGAGGGTTGCTAACGCTGAAAAACATGCGAAACACTGTATATTTGAGCTAAAAAGTGAATTTTATGAATGTATTCAAATTACCCGTGACGTCGAGGGTACGTCATCTTCGGCAAGTCTTCGGCTGGCCATACTCGCAGCTCGCTCGTCACACACGTCATCTTCGGCATATCTCTTCGGTCACGCTCGTAGCTCGCTCGGAAATTTCAACTAGACGTGACTGCCAGCGCCAAAGAATAGATATAATATTCTACATTGGTCTAGAGTCATGTGAATTTGATATTTTTGGGAAAATTCGTCAAGTGCGACTGACAAAAAGTGTGCATGCTTGCGCTGTTGTGAGTGACTGAAGACTTACTGACGTTGTCGTTGTCTTGCTGCTTGAGTAACTAGCAGCAAGTCAACAACAACATCACATTTTCAACACAAAACAAAACTAAAGAGCATGTGTTGTAACTAATATCTTTTATTATTGATAAGATATCCACAAATAAAGGAGTTTTAACATATTCATAATCATATCCCCCCACCCCTATGTGTGACACTTTTTCTCCACCTAACAAACAGTATTTAAGGTAGCTTATCTATTACTAGTTCCGAAAAACACTGGATGCGCCAAGGAAAGGATTGAAGATAAGCTTGATCTGTTCTTGGAAAAGCATTTTTCCATCCTCATTCATCTCATAAAACTATCTTCTACAATTGTTAGAACGGTCACAAGTCAAAGTGATGTAACTTTAAATCAAAGAACAATAGGATGGCAATCATCTCATACAGCTATTAAGTCTAATACAAGTCAGAGTGCTTTTGTTACCTGTTATCACTATAAATTAGAGAACAATAGGACATCAGTGGAATTACTGGGCCATATCTATTGTTCTGAGCTTCCTAGTGATAGAAGGTATCAAATGAATTCTGAATGGTATTGTATTTGTAATCATCTTTATATCCACAAGATGAAACCAGTAAGACTCTTGAAAACAAGTTGATTTTGACCAGCAAATGAGTGCAGTTTTCTCATGTATTCTTGCACTTGCCAATGAATTTTTAAAGGAATTTTCATTTATTCATTCATGCACCCGTTCATTTAATATAAGGTTTATTAAAGATACGTGCATCGCAAAATGATAAAGTTTTCAAAGATTATAAATAAATCAACAATAACAAAGAAAATACCCATTTGTATCACCTTGGTTGAGTGCAGCACAGTGTAGTGAATTTCTTCCTGAAGGAATTAAACGCCATGGATGGGATTCGAACCACCGACCCTCTAGTTGAGAGGCTGGAGTCAGAACCACTTCACCACAACGGTGTGTATTGGTAGAGAGAGGAAACTAATTCCTTTTTATAGACTGCCAAGGTGCACAAATCTTTGTATCTTGACATTTATAGGATGAATAGGCTTGTGTATTTCAGCCAAAGGTTTGAAATTCTGACTATAATCCTTGCTCCTGGCAAAAGAAAATAGGACAGATCCACATGCTTTTTCCATTGTTGTTGATTAAAAATTTATAGATGCGAGAGTAGAAGGTGGGTCTATCATTATCATACTAATGCGATAATCTTAGATTAACCTGGAAAAATAGTGGGAAATCTTTGCCAGGCTGGCTCTTGCCTATTTACATGAAGCTGAATTTAAAGTCAGCAGGTATTTGATTTAGTTTTTCATGTTGTCTGCAGAAAAAGAAATTATTTCTGGGTTGTTCCTTTGTTGCCAGTTTACATTCTGCTCTGCAGCAATGGGATTTGAAACGAAACAAGTTATTGAATGGGTAAAGGTCATAGTAATCACTTTGAGCAGAAGGGACAAATGGTTTGGACAAAGTAAACAACTTCCATTAAAACATTCACATAATAGAGGCGCCGTGGTGTAGTGGTCGTGACTCTCGCCTTTCAACTAGAGGGTCGTAGGTTCGAGTCCCACCCAGGGCGTTAATTTCCTTCAGCAAGAAATTCATCCACATTGTGCTGCACTCAACCCAGGTGAGGTGAATGGGTACCTGGTAGGAATGTTTATTCCTTGAAACGCCAAGTGCGCTGCATGGTGGCTGCCGGGCTAAAGCCAGGGTGATAATGCTGCAATTGTAGAGCGCTTAGAGAATTCTCATGAAGAGTTGATAAGCGCTATATAAAAGCCGTTCATTATTATTATTATTCCATTAAAACATTCACATCATTAGATGCATACAAAAGAAATATCCTTCCCTCTTATTCTGTAAATAAAAATGTAACAGGTATGCATCTGTTCAATGAAAAAGGGGGCAAGGTATTCTTTTGCATTCTTGAAGCTATTGTGAGGGCTTGATTGAAGTCATTTACTGTTTATTTTCTGTCAAAGATTTTACCGAATGCATATATAATGATAGTCAATTCAGGGACCATTGTATAAAACAATACAGTGAGCAGAAGGAACAAAGGATTTTAGACAAAGTAAACAACTTCTTTCAGGCGTTCATAATTGATAGATACACACCAAAGAAATTTCCATCGCTATTATTCTGGGATCCATGAATTTCAATTAGGTAGCATCCAATGAATGTTGCGAGTAACTTTCTTTTGTGTTCATGAAGCTATTATGTAGGCCTGAATGGAGTTGTTTACTTTGTCCAAATCCTTTCTCTATTGTGCTTACAATGAAAACAATGTTCAATGAATTGTTATGCGTTTTAGTGGCCTGTCATTTTTTGTTGCTACGTCAAGTTTTCTGTCCAAGCAGTTTTTTATATGCTGTTTAGTAAAAGCACTAAGATTTTGTCGGTGATATGAGAGCTTTAATCAGTTTAGATGAGATTCATTCAATCTACTCTGACTTTAACCCCCTGGATGCGACGGGCTTATACAGAAGCCCAGACTACAAAGGTGTCGAAAATGATGTTGGCTCATCACTTGTGAAATTTGGCATCTCATTTAGCAATCGCAAAAACAAAACTGACATTTTAAGAAAGAGGAAGATTGGCCTTTCTTTAACACATTCATTAAATAGTTATAGAATTAACAAGTAAGATCTAATTAGTCTTCAAATTCATTGACGCTACCAAAGCTCCCAATACCGGCTATATGCGTCCATCATGGGGAGGACAGTAGCAGAGCGTTGGCCCGCACCCAAAGGATTAATTTTAATTTTGAAACATCCTTATGAAACTGATCCGCAATTTACAGTTTAATTTGTCCTTTTCATTTGTAAATGACAACATTGACCAATCGTCAACAGTACAGGGAAAACCAGCCATCAGGAATAAATCTATTCTTTGATTCTAGGAAAAACATCTGAAAAGTAATAATATTATTGTTATCAATTTGATGAATCACTTCCTTCAGTGGGTGTAATAAAAAACAATTAGTGGAATGAGGCATGAATAGCCAGTCATTTAGATTGATGGCCTTGGACATATAATCTATAGATGCAATATTTTCTGGTATTCCTATAGTCATATATTCATATCATGATAAGGTAATAGATTTATGTATGTCCACTTACTCATTAGAACTTAATTAGTCAATGTATTCCAACCATAAATGTAATTTCTTGATCCCTATATACTGTCCCGAAATTTTCAGGTGACAAATTTGACTCCTTCTAACTCACTGTAAGCAGAAGAGACTGAAGATTTTGGACAAAGGAAACAACTCCATTCAAACCTTCACAATAGTTTCATGAACAGAAAACAAGTGACCCCCCCCCCCCCCC
>BQKZ01001072.1:11760-26402 GCA_036244855.1 Temnopleurus reevesii
TTGTTTACTTTGTCCCAAATCCTTTGTCCCTTCAGCTCACAGTCAGTACTTCATGCATGAAGTGCAAGCGAAACAAAGTCAGCTTTCGCCATGCATGCCTCAATAAACTTGGGGACCATGAAATGAATTTGAATATTGAACCTCTTCCACCAGAGATGCCAACTGTTCAAATTGATGCTTTCCATTACAAGTGAGTGTCACCTATCACATATTTGGCAAATACCATGTGAGCGGAGATGCCAACTGTTTTGGGATATGCATAAAGTGTATTTTCATATCAATTTGATGCTTTCATTACAAGTGAGTGTGACCTATCACATAACCTTGTTTGGCAAATACCATGTGAGTGGAGATGCCAATTGTTTTGAGATATGCATAAAGTGTATTTTTATGTAATTTAGGCTTTAATTACAAGTGAGTGTCACTTATCACATAACCTTATTTGGCAAATACCATATAAGCAGAGATGCCAACCGTTCTGGAATATGAGTGAAGTGTATTTTCATGTAATTTCAATGCTTTCATTATAAGTGAATGTCAGAGAATAGGGCATTATAATGATTAAAGGGAGTAGACCTTTTGTGGTTTGATTTTTTTTCTTCATATTTTTAAATCTCATCTATAAATTCATTTAGTATCCCATCTAGTGCCCTAATCTTTTTAAATTCCTATTGACTGGTTAAACCCAGGAAAAGACTTTTTTAAAAAATCTTTTTAAGCGAACAAACATCTCCCATTGTCAGAAGATAAGACACAACTCCCTATGTTTTGCATGCTAAAGATGATAAACCTGTATTTCCTGTGTTCATCGTAATGGTAAAAATTTTAATTCACAAAATGAAGGATACTTTAAAGTTTACAAGAGCAGGTGATAATACATAGTGTGTTATTTGTTTTCAAAATATGCTGTTATCTTTATTAAAAAATGAAACGTTACCGAGGCTATTGAGAAAATATCCCATTAGTTGCGATGAATTCTGTTTTTAACCCAAACGATCGACATACACTTTACTCAATAATCTGGAGATTTGACGTGCAGGGCAACCAATATCATTAGCTAATGGGAACTCTTTCTGCTTGTTATCTAAAGAGGGACCATAACAATTTATTATTTATGGAGAGATTGGGAAGGAGATCTACATCATGTGAAACACTCCAAAGTGCAATTTTCCATTCATTTTCTTTTCGTTCATTATTCTTTCCTTTCTTCTTCATCTCTGTCTTTTTGTTGTTTCTTTCTTTTTCATCTTTGACTTCTTGTGGTGTAGTCGTTCTGACACTTGTCTCTCAACCCAAGGGTCGTTGGTTCGAATCTCACCCATGCTGTCAATTTCCTTCCCCAAGAAATTATCCACATTGTGCCGCACTCAACTCAGGTGAGGTAAACGGATACTGGTGGGAATTAATTGCTTTAAATGCAAAAGCGCCTACTTGCAGCTATGCTATGGCCAGGTAATAATACTCGATAATTTGTCTCGCGCCTCTGAATACGTGCAATATGTTATTATTATCATTATTATTATTATTATTTCTTTATGTCTTTGGCATTGTCCCATAGTGAATTTGTGTCTTCTTGATTCAGCTACTGTTACTGCTTGGTCATATGCTACAACTGCTATTTCTCTTCTCTATCTTCTTCTTTTTTGTTTTCACTATCTCTGTCTAAAGCCCCGGTTACATAGGACCCCGGAAGCAACACGATTCACCCCGACTCATTGTACTGAGGCAGTTAACTGTGAATTAACAAAGAGTCGGGGTGAATCGTGTTGCTTCCGGGGTCCTATGTGACCAGGGCTTAAAGCAGAACCATCGCAATTTATCATCTTAACTAGCGATAATGACACTCCTCTAATAACCGAGAGGTCACGGTGCTGTGATTTTGTTCACAGCCCTCGGCTGGAGAATAGAGAATCTATTTCAGTTTAATTATCATGATTGTCATTTATTTTTGCAAATGTGCAAAATTGACACATCAGCACTCAAAGGGTTAAATAGTGAAAGTGAAGCTGTACTTCTTTGTACATATATTAACCCAGCTTGAGCTGAAATATGTACCATTGATTTAATATTGATAAATTGACCTATTTTTGTAATGATAACAAACTATTAGGGATTATAAAGTGGCTAAAATAGAAAGTCTTCTGACATTGGGTGTCACCATAAAATACAAATAAATTGTGTTTTTAATCGCTCTTGTCTTTGGGGTCTATCTTATTTCATACCCCAAAACATCTGTGTTAAGTCATATTGATGGATATATTAATATGCAGGATTCAATATAGCCACCCTTATGTAGTAATTATGTAGTCATTCATTTTCAGCAATATCACAATAGGTTTTGTTAGCAATCATTGTAAAAAATTCTGGTACTTTGCAACAACAGAAATAAAATGCTCACAGAATATAAAAGAGTAATTAGTGATTAAAGATTTTTAGAAGTTGTTACGGTTTATATTGTTATTTGGTTCTATGTAATAGTCTTTTATCCTGGAAAAACATGTGGTTATAGATTTAAATCAATATCAGCAAGCCTTTATTGCTTTATATAACTTTCCGAGCATGTTTTTTACAAGCCCAGGCAGAACAAAATTTATCATTGGAACAAAAATATAATGGAACTTGACGCCCAGAAAGCCATCGATCAAAATTGGATGATCCATTCAAAAGTGATGAAATTTCACCTTTTTTTTTTTTTTTTTTTTTTATTTACACTCCTCATGGGCTCCTTGAGTAGGCTACATACTGGAACAAAATGGCTGCCGACATTGAAAACTCTCCATTCACTTTGTACACCAAAAATCACAGTTTCCTCCATTTCAGGAAAAGCAGGCAAAATTTTAAATATTTATCATATTATTATTATTATTTATTTATTTTTTGGGGGGCGAGGTAAAATCTGCAATTCTGCAAATATTCCCAAAATAATAGTGGTGATTCCTCATTTGAAATATGAATTATTGATCCATTCTCAATAAATTCTTTTAACAAGTGAATAAGGACTTCTTCATGTTTGACATCACAGATTATGCCCAAGTTGCCAATTCAAGGATGACCATCACAGGTGGAAATGAGATCTTTGAAAATTCATAAATCTTAAATCGATTATGCAATTGTGCTCAAATTTTTACAGTTTGATCATCATATTTTCAAAATTCATTAATGTCCAGGTGAAGTTCCCCTTTAAGTTTCAGACAAAACATATTTTAGAAAAATTGAACTTATTATTGAAGTTTGAAAACAGAGGATCTTGAGCATACCAATCCTTTATGTACCAACTTTTCCAAGTTTTGCCCATAACTTTCCTTCATTAAGATCAGATTTGTGGCTTAGTGTGGCATATTTTTTTAGATGATGGGTCATATTACATGTTTGTGGATAAGTTGGCAGCATTCCATTATTTTTCAAAACTTTCAAAGCAAGCTTCTCTGAGATTGTTATCAGATTACAACTTGATGTATACCCAAGCATGTTAAGTTTGCTGGTATTTGGTATACTATTAAAGCAAACAATTTTGATCCTTTGGTTGCGGATCAATACTTCACCGGCAGCCTTCCCTCTGTCAAGCAATGTCAATGGTCTTGGAATATTTAGGGGGTGTCATTCAAAATCAACTGCAAGTCAACTGCAACTTTGCAAATTGTAATGCGCATATTCATTTGCGCACAGTATGCGCATTTTAACATGACGCACATGAAACAATGATTTGCAATCAATTGTAACGTTTGAACAAAACCCCCTATGTGTCCTCTCATTAAAGACAGATTAAAATGTAGATATTTGAGATTTATCAAATCAAGCTGCCCAATTTATTTCATTACATTCAGATTGATGGAAAAAACCAACAATACAGAATGCAAAAAAGAAGGAATTTAGGCAAGCATTATCAAGATATCTATGAAAATCGATTAAAGTGTACCATGACGGATGTTTTATTCCTGCACAGTACACCTATGTTGGTCGCATTTGGAATTCTAGCTTTTTTGAGCAGTAAACATTGATTTTGAAGCATAATATTTTACAATCTGGTTTCTTCTTCTTCTTCTTGTAGAGTACAGTCCACCATCTGGTGTATTGTCGTACTTTTGGCAGGTCTTGTGTGGTGTATGTACAGTGCTTTATAAAAGTTGTCTACATTTACTATGTGCGGCTAAAAATCATTACTCCTCTCTTAACGAAGCAGGATGCTCTGTACCTCCTGCTTGAAGAGTTTAGCAGAGGTAGTTATGTACACCATCAACCATTAAACTATCATTGTTGATATGTGATTGAATAGCGCATCTCTTGAAATATGGAAGTATCGATGAGTTATAGGATTAATTGACCCAATGAAATTTGCTTCAATTGTTCACATGACCAAAATTATTTGGCGAATCAGTGCTGTGACGCGAAAAGTTAGAGCAGTTCGCTGCGATTTGAATCGCGGCAAATGTTGTGACTATTTGGTTCACACAGGCGCGCTTTTTTTGCCTAGTCGCGATTTTTCTTGCCGAGACACGAAAACCGCGGCTGCGTGAATGCAGCTAATGTTCTTTTTTGTGTAGCGGGCCATTATGAATGCTTGAATGAAGTTGTGTACTCTGTCCAAAAGCCTTTGACCCTTCTGATACTGCTAGATCACATGATCCTCAACTGACCTTTGCTCAGGTATTTGACAGAAACAATGAAGCAAATATGCGAAGAAAATCATAATTCTCAATCTCGGGATCAAACAATCAAACAAACAACAAAGATTCTTGAATGTTTTGATATTTTTCTTCATAATAAACTCTTAAAAATTTTGTACACAAAATAATCCTAATTCTGAAGACACTTGTTATTGACAATCAGTGTGGCAATTACCTCTACATTCATAATAATCTATCATTTATCATCTCTATATTTACAAATTTTGTAATATATATCAAAATTTCTGTAATTTTGAACTTTTGATATTTAGAATAGAATCTGTTATCCATGATTTACTTTTCTATTCTATTTAATTTCTACATGAGATCAAACACCTTTAAAAGCCAACATCTTAGTTCATTTTCTTTGTTCGTATGGATTGGAATGTAGATATTAGAGCCAGTGTAACAAAATAGAACGAGAACTTGTATTGACTGTCAATGAAAATATATTAGTTCTGTATCAACAAGTTGCAGTACTTTTGTTTGCTTTAAAATTCAAGGCATATACAGCTGGTCTCTTAATTCGCAATTTTGGAACTACTTTATTTTAAGAATTACCAATATAACTGCCCTCTCATCACATGAATATTGTGATAAATTGGATCCAAAACTCAATTATGCCAAATCAGTCAGGATATATTATATCAAACGTCCATTGCTCCATGAAACCTTTTTAATGCTCTAATAGAGCTCAAGTTTAGATGGAAGATTGGTCCTACCAATTTTGTGCTCTCCTGTTATCTCTATAAAGCGTTGGAAGGTGTTTTATGGGTATGTTCTTGTACATGTAAGAGCACACCAAGCACCAAACCCTGATTTGGTAGTTTCTAGATTGTCATATCAATTGCACTTGATTGAAACGTTTCTTGCACCTGTGATAAATGTCTTCTTAATATTAAGGCAGTTCCAATTATACCCGATTATTTGAAACAATGGTTATTACTTTGATGATGAAGTTTAGCTGTTACACAACAAAAGAAGGTTGGAAACTCAAGATTGGCATTCATTTCCTTCAGCAAGAAATTTATCCACACTGTGCTTGCACTCAACCCAGGTATTTAAACGGGTACCTGGTAGGATATGAAGATTGCCATAGCCAATGTAATATAAAGCCGACACTGTGGAAGCTCCCCAGGGAGCCAGGGAAATGCACTATGTGTAGTTGATATGTATGTTTTGACCAGGGTGATGATATTGTCAAAATGCTTTGGGCCATATCTGTACAGTGCCATATAAGAAATCATATTATTATTATTATTATTATTATTATTATTATTATTATTATTATTTGGTGAGTTTTTAGATATTTCCCTATTTTGATTCTCTCTCGAAATGTCTCAATTATGAAAAAATGTTCAAGATGTAGTCTTTTTCTATTACCAAAGGCACTCTCACGCAAAGCGTCCGTTGGTGGTGCTGTAGCCACCAGCAGTTGAAGTTGTATTCAAAACTTTCTTGAGTCCTATAGTTGGCATGGGAATGTCTGAGTATTTACACCGTAGCATGCAACCAAAGATGAGCTTGAAGTGTGGATGCTTTGCACCATAAAGGATTGGATTAATGCAAGAATTCACCATGAAGAGTAATGCCAGGTATGTTCCTCGCATGTCGTAGATCCCCGTTGGGAGGTGGATCGTGTAAGGCAGAACGCAGATGAAGAACGCCACCACAACGAGGCAAAGGTTCTTGGTGATCTCGATCTGTTTTTGACTGATTTTCCTCTTCTTGCTGGCCTTATTCGACCTGATTGACATGCCAACTCGATTTTTCTCGTTGAACGTGCTCTCCTCATCAATGATCTCAACGGAGCCGGACTCGTTGCCACCTTCCTTGTCGGCCATCATACGCAGGTGATGACGGACGAAGCGGAAGACAGCCACATAAGAGAAGATAATGAGGCAGGTGCAGATGATGAAAGTGAGCGCACCGATGCCCTGGAAGATGAGGGCCAGCTTGTGACGAGAGTTCCAGAGGCAGATCTTGAACATGTCTTGGTAGCCCATCCCGCCGATTAGGAACTGTGGCACAAGCTGGAGGATGAATGGGAATAGCCATGTCAGGGCGATCATCCAACCAACCTTGTGAGGAGTGTAAACCTGCAAAATGAGATAGAAAAGAGAATTCAAATTCAAATTGTATTCATTCATTTTTTCATGTTGAAAGGGAAAGAGGGATGTGAAAAGAGTGAGGTTGGTAAAAGGGTGTGTTCCAGAGGCAGATCTGGAACATGTCTTGGTAGCCCATTCCGCTGATTAGGAACTGTGGCACAAGCTGAATGGTGAATGGGAACAGCCAGGTCAGGGCGATCATCCAACCAACCTTGTGAGGAGTGTACACCTGCAAAATCAAATTGAAAATGGAATCCAAATTCAAATACTATTCATTCAATTTCATTCATTTATTTTGAAAGGGAAAGAGGGGTGAGAAATGTTTTATTAGAGGAAGGAGGTTTATAAAGGGGAGAGTTCCAGAATCCGTTCTTGAACATGTCTTGGTAGCCCATTCCGCCAATGACGAACTGTGGCACAAGCTGGATGATGAATGGGAACAGCCATGTCAGGGCGATCATACAACCCACCTTGTGAGGAGTGTACACCTGCAAAATGAGATCGAAAAGAGAATTCAAATTCAAGTTCTATTCATTCATTTGGCCATGTTGAAAGGGAAAGAGGGGTGTGAAATCTTATTCTAGAGTGAGGAAGTTGGTAAAAGGGTTTGTTCCAGAATCCGTTCTTGAACATGTCTTGGTAGCCCATACCGCGGATTAGGAACTGTGGCACAAGCTGGATGATGAATGGGAACAGCCAGGTCAGGGCGATCATCCAACCAACTTTGTGAAGAGTGTACACCTGCAAAATGAGATAGAAAAGAGAATTAAAATTCAAGTTCTATTCATTCATTTGGTCACGTTGAAAGGGAAAGAGGGGTGTGAAATATTTTTCTAGAGTGAGGTTGGTAAAAGGGTGTGTTCCAGAGGCAGATCTGGAACATGTCTTGGTAGCCCATTCCGCTGATTAGGAACTGTGGCACGAGCTGGATGGTGAATGAGAATAGCCATGTCAGGGCGATCATCCAACCAACCTTGTGAGGAGTGTACACCTGCAAAATCAAATTGAAAATTGAAATCTGATCCTGATTCAGGTTCAGATTCAGATTCAGGTTCAAATTCATAGTCTACTCAAAAAAATAATTAACAGGAGCAGAAAAAATTGGTGAGCAGAATAAATTAGGTTTGAAGAAAATCAGAAAAAAAAATTTTACGAATTTTTAAAGATTTTAAGAAATTGAGCAGATCAGTGAATAATGTTGCTAATTTGATGACATCATGGGTGGACTACTGACCAGAGTGTTCTTCATATTCATGATGCAAAATTCATCATTTTTACAAAAAGATAGAAAGTCTCTATATATTAACATATATAGGGGATCTACATATATCACTGATCAAGATATCCTATAGTCAAAATTTGTAGGAAATCATATTTTTGTTGAAAAAAAGTAATAATTAATAACATTGATATGAATGCAATATTTGGTCAGTACATTGTGCACCTATGACATCATCAGTTGTTCATTTGTCTAAATATTCAAACATTCATAACTTTCTAGTTAGTTGTCTGATTTTTCTTACACCTTTTTTTGTTCTGTTTATTTGATTTGCGTGAGAAAGATATTTGTGACAAGGTTTTTGAGAAAAAGAAAATTGGGGGAAAGAAAGAAGAAAAAAAACAAAGATAGAGAGAGACAATAAAAAAAACCCTTATGAAATAACCTGCCTTTGTGTAGAACTTGCGAGACTTGGTGATCAAGACATATCGGTTTAGACCGATGCTTGTCAGGTTCAAGATGCCAGCTGTCGGGGTGATGAGGCTTATCGCCGCGATCACCGAACAGAACCAGTCCGCCAACGGCCACCCATCCTCGGCGATTACTCCGACCGCATTGAACGGGAGGATGAAACAGGATAAAAAGTCACAAATACTAAGATTGACGATGAACGCATTGGTGATGTTATGGAGTTTACGCGAGAGACCGACGGCGATGAAAACCATTGTATTTCCCACGATCCCGACAAAGGCGATGGTGCACCATAGTATAGCAACGATGATAACGTTGAAGTAACCGTACCTTTCGTAAATGTTCAGAAAGGGAGTTGTTTCGTTTTGAGCTGGGCTTGTTGCGTAGACGTCATAGTTTAGTTCTGTTGTTGTATCCATGTTGTTAACGAAGACCCAAGCCACTGTGATTCGTCAATAGTTTAGGATGTAATCTCTCAGGTGTATCTGTAGAATAAGATTAAAAAAGAGAGAGATTTTGGAGTTTAGTTTTATTCATGTGCCACAAGCTATCATTCCAAAAACACAAATAAGCCTCATGGGAGGGGGTGTTTAATTTTTTGGACATGCCATAAATTTTGTTAAAATAATATTTCCATAAAACTCAATTCATATTCATCCCTAGTCATCCACATGAAAATGAAAAAACTCAAAATCAACTTTTCACAAAAATACTGAAACCCAAAGATTCGAGGAATAACAGAGTTCATGACAAGCTTTTTATTCATTATTATCACTGCTTATCCACTTGATCCTGTATGAAAAAAAAGGTGATTTTTAAATGACCTTTTTTTTAGTCATTGTGAGTTTAGATCGTTGGCCCGGATGTTTTTCCGGTTAGAAGCATGACTTGTAATTTGAACCTTCAAAAGGGCACTTAATCTAAATTCATCAGTTTCTATCCACATCGCCTTTCACAAAAACACTAAGAAGTTTGAGTTGCGGCTGTTTTCTTAAATTTATTCTTTTTTGTATTAAATTCATTCAAATTGTGCTGCATGCAACCCAAGTGACGAGATTGGGTACCTGGCAGGATTATTCCTTGACTGCGTTGGCGCGGGGATGGTAAAGCTAAAGCCAGGGTAATGACAATACAGTGCATGAATTGTTATTGTTATTTTTTGTAGCATACCTAGCTGCAGGTATTTGTTTTTCATGAAAGTAGAGATTCTACACTTTCTGTTACTATTCAAGACCATTCACCCATTTTGAAATGGAAGGGCAATTTTTTTTTCTTGAAGGGGAACCTTTTTGCTGGAACCTTTTCAATATTCATGTATTCATTCCGGGATGCTTTTACCGGTTCTGTATGTATTCTGCGTGGAATCATGTTGAACCCTTACTCTAAATTTCATATCAATCCATTTATTAAAATTGTATACAAAGTGAGTGGTGAATAGTTCACGAGTACGTCACAGAATCTGCCAAAGTTGCCGACCGCAAGAATCCCTATCTCCGACAGGAATCATGGCATCCTTGGGCATTTGAAAATTCATATTTTTTTAATGGATTGTCCAAATTTTCATAGTTGGTTCATTTGATTTTTCTTCATTCAATTCGAACCTGATAATTCAAGGGGTGGGTTCCCCTTAAAAAAGACCTTTCCTAAAGTCATGGCAACGAATGTTTTATTATTTGATTATTGGATCCTTGACCCTGGAACCTTGTGTTAATGGAAGCATGATTGATGATTCGTAAATTCACACCTGGAAAGGGGCAATAGGCAGGTTTACTAATAGATTTTATGCATACCTCTAACACAAAGGTTGTTCTTGACAACTTGCCCGAGGCTTGCCCGTCATAGCAACAAGTAATGTATGCAAACTGGATTCCAAATATTGTGGTCTTATTGTTATAAACCGGTCTATGGAATACCATGTAACTACATTAAACGCACATAAATTTGAATATATAAGTAAACCCGCCTATTCATTTATATTCATCACTTGTCACCCTCATGAATATTCCAAAAACTGCAGTTAATTTTTCACAAATGCCAAGGTGTTTGAGTTGGGTGGTATTGCTATTTTTTTTTCATTCATGTTTTTTACCTATTTTTCCTCTGTAGATTTACAAATTTTGTGTTTTTAATGAACTTTTTTGGTAGTTTTCTGATGCCGCTAATTGAAAAAGTGATATTTAGGCTTGAGAGTTGTTTTTCTGATGTCATCATGGCGATGGGTTATTGATTGATGGTACAGAGTTTTGACCCGGATGTCTGTAGTGTTGGATGTTTGATTTGTAATATACGCCAGCGCCAAGAGAAGGTCACATTTTTTAAATGGTCACTTTCTTGGAAATGAACTACACCTAGAGAAGGTCACTTTTTTATATATACTTTCTTCACTTTCTCGGAAATGGAATACGCCTCGAGAAGGTCACTTTTTTTATATATATATATACTTTCTTCACTTTCTCGGAAATGAAATACGCCAAGAGAAGGGCATTTTTTTATACTTTCTTCACTTTCTCGGAAATTAAATACACCTAGAGGAGGGCACTTATTTTATACTTTCTTCACTTTCTTGGAATTGAAATACACCAAGAGAAGGTCACATTTTTATACTTTCTTCACTTTCTTTGAAATGAAATAAATTAATTATTAACAAATATTGACTGAGTCAACTAAAAAAAAAAATACTTTCGACTACGAGTGAAAACGAGTGTCATATCCTCATACTCTTCCTCTTATTTACTACACATTTCCTCTGCTGGCAAGGAAACTAATCCACACATTGGAAAGGTCCAATTACTGCATAACAAATAATTTCAAGATTTAAAGACTTGGTCTGGGCCAGACCAGGACTTTGTGACTAATTTTTTTTTATACTTGCAATCTTAATTTTCTTGGAATTTAAATAAGTGAATAATGAACAAATATGTGACCGAGTCAACTAGAAAAAAATGCTCTCGACTACGAGTGAAAAGAAGTGTCATATCCTCATACTCTTCCTCTTATTTACAACACATTTCCTCCGTTAGCAAGGAAACAGACCCACACATTGGAGAGGTCCAATTACTGCATAACAGGAAGCAATTGAGATAGGAACATCAGCGATTTAATGATTCAACCGATAAAAGAGGCTAAGTGGTTCCAACAATCTGTCTGCATGAACAATATCCGCAATGACTCCTTCAGATTTTCAGTAGAAGTGAATAACCAATAATTTGCATGAACAAAAACTCCTTATTTTCAGGAGAATTGTATACCAAACTAATATGTTTTCGGTTGTGTTGAATTCCTTCTCAATATTATTGATACTCGGAGGGCTTCAGTATAGGGCTTTAGTTTTCATTAGACTGGTCTCAATCAAAGCATTGATTTAGAATATTATAAATTTACTTACTTTTAAGATGCACAGAACTCTAGCATGTTACCACCAATAAACATAATGCCAATGATAATCAGAATAATCTATGCCACTTGCTAAATTTATTGTGTAAAGAAAAGTGTTCCTCAGTTTGGGGGGGAAAAGGGGATTCCAACCTAGACATTATTTTGCTGCCAGGTTTTTGAAGAAAAACTTGATAAATGATCTGAAAAAATAGCTTCGTCAGATAATAATTAGTTCAAAAGTGCGGAATGTTCAAAGTTTCCTTAAATTTTCATCATGGTAATTTGTAAGTTGTTAGCATGTGGCATGTTTAAGGATAATCTTCTATTCATTTTAACATAAGACACCATATTTTCTTTATTTTCAATGTATAGGTATTGTTTTTTTTTTCTTTTATCTAAACCTGAATATCAGTACAATGTTTTTTTTTCAGATATTAATGTAGATGCTGAATAAGAAATTGCCCATCATACAGATGCTGCTAGAATTGACAACACAAACCGCAAAACATTGATTATTAAATCTTTGAAACTTCGTAGCTTCTGAGTAGACCATCTAATATTTATTCAACTTCAGAGTAACTCTTCTCGTTCCTCTCCTTCAGCTGGATCTAGGCCAAATAATATATTGTTTGGTTGCCATCAACCGACCGACCCTCTTTAAATGGCCCGACTTTAACTTTTCCTTCTTTCTTTACATTACTCAAATATCACAGTAATATCATTGATAACCATGGGAAATACAACCTGAAAACTAATTTGCAGATGTGTTTTTAGCGTTTCACTTCCTTCTAAGTGATATTTTATAAATGAATGTGTGAAATGTGTTACAAAAATATATAAAAAATAGTACAGATTTCACCCCCCCCCCCCCCAGAGAACGATGCCATTTTTCTCGAAAATGACATTTGGCGGCAACCCAAACAAAGAGAAGTATTAAACAGACGGAATTTTCAAAGGCAATGTATTACAAGTAGATTGCAAATAATGCCAGATGGCCAGGGTAATTATTATATGGTCGACTTCTGGGATTCATCATCATAAAAGTTAAATTGTATAAGTCAAAATGTATAGGAAATTTTGATATATTTGCTCTTTTGAAACTTATTATAATACCTCTGTGGTTTTTATTGCATAATAATGCATAATGATTATATGCTATATTTCTCATGCCCCTATGGGTTTAGGTGCTTTACAAATAGATTAAATTAAAAATACATCAAAATTCAAATAGTACAATAAGGGGATTCTAAGTGATGAAGTTTCCTAATTAAGCAATGATATTAAATCCAAATGTCTACTGACGATTAATTTTGGTAATGTTGTTTTTCATAAAATTATGAAGTGCTTTCCTCTGAAGTAGAGCATTTTTCTGTGCCCTGTACAACATATTTAATTGTTCCATTCATTTCAGAAAAGAGTCCATTGCTCCTGATAACTGTAGTGTTCTATTGACTTACTCCTTGGTGTTATATGAATGTATGAAAGATCTTAAATCCTATCATAATCAGGGGCGGTATTCTGGTAGGTGTCTTATCTCAAAATATTATCTTATCTTTAAATTGCTATTCTGGAAGCACGGTATTCTGGTAGGTGTCTTATCTCAAAATATTATCTTATCTTTAAATTGCTATTCTGGAAGGTGTCTTATCTCGGTGTCCTAACTTTTGTCTTCTCTTTTGTCTTATCTCCTCTGCGCGTCATGAAAAAGCAATGCACAACGTATTGCGCGCAAAAAGATAAGATAAATTGATATTCTGAAAAGTGTCTTATCTTTTGTCTTATCTTTTCTAATGTATTACTTCGCATAGAGACTTAGGACACCTCCTAGCTGTTTTATCTCCACCATGGTGGCAATTATTCTTGCATTAAACGTAATTAGGAAATAGATCATGTTTAGAAACGAATGTCTGATTATGAAATATCAATATCAACTTTCAAAAAGTTGTTTTGCTTTATTTTTTTTTTACAAATTTCATTTACCTGTGTTTTGATGCAACGGGATAAATGTTTGGACATGTGCTCAAAGAAACATGTGATAATTAGGACAATTGATTTGCTAGCGCGCAGTACGCGAAGTGTTCCAGCATATCGAAACTGGGTTGCGCAGGGGCTTCAGCTAAGCTTTTTATTGGTCAATGAGTTTCGGAGGGGAATGGAACATTGATTTTGATTGGTTATTTTAGATAAGATAGGCGGGTCCTAAGAGAGATAAGACAGAGAAAAGAGAGTTTTCAGAATACCAATTTAAGACTGTCTTAGCACTGTCTTATCTTATGGAGATAAGACAAAAGATAAGACACCGAGATAAGACAGCTACCAGAATACCGCCCCAGGTCAAATGATGTATTTTTAATGATGTACAGGACATTTTTTTATACATAGGATCCGCGAAGACAGAATACTGTATACACTGATATTTTTGCAGGGTTTATTTTCACTAATTTTGCAACCACGAGCTTGCTATCTTGATGCCCATTGACTTGTGTTCAGTGATCTTTCAATATGTATAAAATAACATTCCACTGAATATGTCTGAAATTCAGTGATCCCTGAGATACTTTGTTAAGAAGTGTATGGAAAGTTTATGAAGATCTGATTTTCCCCCATGAAAATAGGATTTTTATGATGAAATAATAGAATTTTTAGATTTTGGGGGTTTGCAGCTTTGCATATTATTTTCCTAATGCAAACAAAAGTGAAAGCAATGATTTATGATGCTTTGAAAATAACAGAGCTTCCTCAAATGCAATGAAAAACATTTTTGAGAAGCAGATAACGAAGAGAAAGTGAAATATACCAATA
>BQKZ01001072.1:56172-66927 GCA_036244855.1 Temnopleurus reevesii
TATTGGACAAAACGGTAATTGGATGACCTAATATTAGACGAAGCGCGTTTGGACGAAACGGTCATTGGACGAGATGGCATTGGACGAGATGGGGATAAACCTTTAGGACCCTCCCAATTGAATGGATGTCCAAGGATGACTTATTTTTAAATTCCATCGGTGGGTCAGGAAAAGTTTTATTTTGGATATTCTGTATTTGAGAATAGATTTCATGTAAAATATAAGACTTAAAAGCCCTATTACCTCTTAAAATGACTTGTCAGATATTGATTCTCATTATAATGGCCTTTCGATGGAGACTCTGAAGCGATCAGTCCAGTGTGGAGAAGACCAACACCATTTGCACGTTAAAGATGCTTTCCTATTAAAAAAGAGTGAGGAATTTTTCCCAAAAAGGTTTAGTTACCTTATTAATTTTACAATCTCATTAATGTATATCTGTACTATGAGCTTGACACTTAGATAATCAATTAATTAATCAATCAATCATGTTTTTCTACAATTTTAATTGGAGTAAAAAGATTTCAAAAAGTTCAGGTCGGGCCATTTTGAGAGGGTCGGTTATTTGAGGGTATCCAAACAATAGCTTTTGGGGGCCTCATAGCAATCAATATTCTCTTTGTTAATATATAATCATCTCATTCTCATTAGCACAATGATTAACCCTCTCCTTCCCAACAAGGCTACAATCAGTCATCTCCTAGATCAGTTGTGACCTTTCGAATCGGGCCAAGGAATTAACCATTCGGCTCTACAATTATTGGGATTCCATTTCTAACGGATCAAATGATATCCATTCAGTGATTGAGTGGAGCGAGATGGGGATTTTTTTTGTTTGTATAGCGAGGGCCAGGAAACCCTTTAAGCTATTGACTACTGGAAGTGAGTGGCCTATGTACAAAGTCTATAGGCATATAAAAATTAAGAAGTCAATGGGTTAACCCTTTCTATGTTGCATTAAATCTGAAGGGAGGGATTTTGTAGCTCAAGCCACCAGCTTCTAAAGGCATTACAAGCAGTAGAGCGCATGCTCTGGCTATTATGTGTACTCCCTCAGTTTATGCACAAAAAAATCACTTCCCTTAGAGGTGCATAGTTGTGCAATTATTGGAGCAAAACCATTTAAGGGTTTAATACTAAAAAGTCACATTTTCAAAACATTACATTCTCAATGCACTGATAGTTTTTTTTCCCTGGGAACAAGGAAAGTATTGGGCCAATTTTAAAGATGTCAATTACTGTTCCAGAATGTGCATGAAATAGAATTTAAAATGGTGTTAATCATCGAAAGCTCTTCCAAATATTTTCCCATGAGAGATAGCAGGGTCAATAAGAATTATTTTTTAGGAAATTTTTTGAGCATTTCATCCAATTTATTTTTTATTCAGTTACATCTTTTTTATGTATATTTGCATGCATGGTTCCGACAGTCACAGAAATCCTGGAAAAAATGGTAGTTATAAATGGAAAGTCAGGGAAAATTCAGGGTATTTTAAAAAAAAAAATGTGGAAAGTCATGAACAGTCATGGACCTCTAGGTGCGTGTGACACAGAAATATTGCCAGAAAATTAATGAGAATAGATGTAAAGGATAGTGGGTGAAACAGATGGGTTTGAGGGGGTTGGATGCTAGTTTGAAAGCACAAACCGGAGACTTTCGGTGTGTGAGTGTGCAGAGCATGAGACAGGGCATGCGCTGTGTGACTACATCACACGCATACAGCATTGCTCTATATGAGACACACAATGAGACACACCGTGTATACCCTGTATCACTCTCTGTGTTTGTGCACAACGAAACCCAAGGGTCTGTTCTTGCAGACTAGTTTGATGCCATCATAATATTTGTCTCTTTGGGGACCATGCCAGCAAATAAAACATGGAAAAATCATGGAAAGTTCATGGAATTCTGTTTTCAAATTTCTGTTGGAATTCTAACATGTCAGGTTTTTGTCTTGAATATTTTCCCCAATTTTATTTAATGATAAGCTAACGTTCCCTTTAACCTGCCTTACATGGCTACAATGACTGAAATATGAAAGCATGATCTGTATGCCGAGGAAGATCAATAAAGCTTAGTATCTTCTGTCCATATTGATCTCAAATTAAAAACGCATTTGCATCTGTGTGTCGATGCTAATTAGCAAAAATCATTTCGTACCAATTCCGTGCTCAGTATTGATATGGTTTAGGCATGTGTGGTGAGGCTCTAAATATCCATCTCAAGATAAGCACTGATTTTTGCAGAATATAACTGTATTCTAGCTGGTACTTGGTACAGTCAAACCTGTCTATAAAGACCACCCGAGGGTTACAGAAAATGTGGTCTGTATGAGCAGGTGGTCTCTATAGACAGGTTCATTTATATGTAAATTGTTTTCTAGGGAGTCCATAAAGGTGATCTTAATGGTCAGGTGGTCTTTATATGCAAGTGGTCACTAAAGCAGGTTGGTCGTACTTGGTTAAAATTCCCTAACTGGAAATGAGCTAAAAAAATTGGGGTCTGAAGGGTAATGCCTTTGTTTTTTTTGTTTTTTTAAGTTTTGCCCACAGTTTGTAACTGTCTCGGGGAGAAGTACATTCCATTGACAATTGGCATGAATGAAAAAGGACTACCATTTACACCAGTTTCAATATCACCTATTTTCTTTGTCACTTTAGCTCTGCCATATGGCATCATTCACTGTGAGCAGAATAACAAAGAAATTGGACAAAGTGAGCAATATAGCTTCATTAGAACCAAAGAAAATAGCTTCCCGGGTTATTTGTTGAACAGCGAGATATGACATTTGTATAGTATTTCTCCGCAGATACCAAGTAACTCTAGAAGGAAGCAAATATCTTTTTGTGTGTATCTACCTATAGTGAATGGTTGAATGGAAGTTGTTTACATGCTCCAAATCCTTTGTTCCTTCTGCTCACAGTGATGGATCTCCAATAGTAATGGGAGTGTATGAAGTCAAATATCCGGGTACTACCGACGAGGCCGACAGCCCACGAGTCCGACAGCTTACGAGGCCGACATTTTGAATAATTG
Organism: Temnopleurus reevesii; assembly: GCA_036244855.1. Taxonomy (NCBI): domain Eukaryota; kingdom Metazoa; phylum Echinodermata; class Echinoidea; order Temnopleuroida; family Temnopleuridae; genus Temnopleurus; species Temnopleurus reevesii. The sequence continues at coordinate 59,210 of BQKZ01001072.1, forward strand.
GTGCACGAAATAGACATTACATAAAAACGGATTAGAGTCAGACAACTCATTAATCCGACAAAATTATGAAAACGCACATGATTACGACCGAACATAAATTTTGCAAATGAGACCGACTCTAGGTAAAATTGGTCTATTAGTCCGACAGCACTATATTTACGTTAGTCGGTCTTGTAGGTCTGTTTGCGTGCTGTCGGGCTCAAAGCAAATAATTTGTCAGTGTCGATCTTGCGAGCGTGAAAGTAAAAATGTCTAGCTCGAACCTCATTTTGAAAATTGTCGATGTAGTAGGCTTATATTCATTTCTGTCGGACTCGTGAGCTGTCGGACTCGTGGGATGCTCCCAAATATCCATGCATTGCAAAACCGATGCCCTAATGGTGTCCACATTACATTTAATTCATCTTTCACTGTGAGCAGAAGGAACAAAGAAATTGGGTAAAGTGAAGGATTACATTCAAGCTTTCATCTTAGCTTCAAAAGAACCAAAGAGAATTGCTTCCCAGTTTATTCAATGTACAGATGTGACACTTTCTCCAGAGATAAAGGGAATGAAATTTCGTATTGTGTGCATCAAGACATGGTTGAAGGGTTGAAAGGAAGTTGTTTACTTGGTCCAAATCCTTTGTGCCTTCTGCTCACAGTGATGGATCTTTGATAGTAATATGAGTGTATGGAGTCAAATAGCCATACATTGCAAAAACGATGCCGTAATGGTCTCCACATGACATTTAATTGCTGAAATAAAAAGTTTTATGATGCTAATGGTGGATCATGAGCAACAAACATTTCAATCTCAGACATCAATAAATGGCAGCTTCTGCCAACATTGGGTGATTTATTGAGATGATGTATCATTGAATTATGGTGTATTGAGTATCACACTGACATTGAAGTTCCTTGAGACGGTTAAGTAAAGAATCCTTTCATGAAATGTTGTATAAATTTTTCATGATGTACTTCAGTTAAACATTTGTCAAATTGATACTTCTATAATTCATATGATACCCTTTCCACATAACATTTTTCAACAGGTATGCCATATTTCAGGCTAAAGCCTAAATTCAAGTCCAAGCAATTTATTTTCAGGTCATAGCTTTTTTTTTAGGGGGAGACATTTTTTGACAAAAAATATTGCATTCTAAGTGAATTCCAGACCCTCAATTAATTCCAACCCACATCCATAATGTTAAAAGATTAATTTCACCTTTTTGAAATTTTGGTTTTTGTGTCATCACTTCTGCCAAGGTATTTTTCTTTATGCTCTTTCCTTCTCTCTCTTTCTTTCTCTCTCTCTCTCTCTCTCTCTCTTTCTCTCTCTTTCAAATTATGACGTTATGTAGTGTTTCTGTAGTTTGCCATTGCCTAATTTTATCCTACCCAACATACCCCCTTTCTTCCTTCCTCTTCTCTGTAATGGTCACTTTCTCCCCCCCCCCCCCCCCCCTAGCCTCTCCCTCTCTCTCTCTCCATCTCTGTTTCTCTGATATACTTTAGTATCTAGACATCATTTTTGCTTTCCTATTTATTCCAAATTGGGCAGTTACCTGTGATTGTATGTTATATCCCCTTCCCTCCCCTTCTCTCCCTCCCTTTCCCTATCTCTATCTCTCACTGTCTCTCTCTCTCACAGTCTCTCTCTCACACACATACACACACACACATACACACACACACACACACACATGGACCATTCTGCCCTATTCAGAAGATATGCACAATACGTTTAACCCATTGACTACTGAAACAAAAAACTCCCGGCTCAAAGTCTATGGGAATTACGGAATTCAGTAGTTAATGGATTAAAGAACAAAGTACATGACAGTCCGCTGAATTCCTGCTCTCTGTAGCATAGATGCTAAACCTAATCACATGGCATGAACAAAAATATTTTGAGACAAAAAAGAAATAAAAGCAAAATGTTAAGTTTGTGTAATCTTGTCTTTTTACTTTGTACAAAGAAGCAAGATAATGGTGGTGAAATTCCCCATTAACCATAAAACAAAGAGGGCCAGAAAATATTCAGGGTGTATCATCATATTCACAAATAGAAGTGTATGGTATATGTTTCACTGGTATGTACTGTACTGATATATCACCATCTACATGTATGGGGTGTTGCTCAAAATCAACTGCAAATCAACTGCAACTTTGCACATTGTATCGCGCATTGTCATTCGCGCATGGTACGCGCATTTAACTAGACGCGCATAAAACAATAGTTTTGATTGGCGCGTTCCGATCAACTGCAACTCGCCATCAGTTGCAACTTTTGAACAACACCCCCTAAGTCTGTGTAAGCTAAACCATTTAGGCTGGCAATTTGTTTGGTTCATTCAATCACTCATTTGAGATTATTCACTTTCGTGGGGGGAAAAAAGGATGGAGGCGGTATGAACAAAAATGGAGAAATTAATGTACTTCACTTCCAAAGGCACTAGCTGTATCATGTATCAGTATTCCAATGGCCCCATATTATTCCACAATACTTATTTAAAAAAAATAATTTTTGTATGTTTGCTATCCTAAAGTTGTCCTAATATTCTGAAACTGTGATTGTTGTCTGTAAAGTAGATAAAATATATTCTGCATTGTCTTTCCTGTGAGCAGAAGACAAAGAAACGATCTGGACAAAGTTAACAACTCATGTGTATAACCTGGGGCCTGTAACATAGATGAGATATTTTGAATTGTTAATTAATTAATTGATTAATTGTATCCTTATGATACATCCCACAGACTTGCGATAAATATTTATCGTAAGTTTGATTGCATGTTTTATGTTACCGGCCTGCTCAACCTTTCTTCACAGATTGAGAGATAATGAAATTTCTTGTGTGTGCATCTAGCACTTGTGAATGCTTCAATCGAAGTTGCTTACTTCAACAAATTGTTTGTCCAATCTGCTCACAGTGCTTGATTATTTCACATGGAGGTTAACGAATCTTGAGAATGTGCTATTTTTCATTCTCAGACTAATGAGCCTATTGAGTACCAGACCATCTTGATATTAAACTTATGGGCTAACAAATTGTAACCCCTCTACAACATTAGTTATGGGTTCACTCTTATAGCCTGAACATTAAGGTTTCAGAAACTAGGATAGAAGTATGGAAGCTTATAGGTACAGTGCGAAGGTGAGTTTGTACAAGTGACTCTCTTGTTTGTACAAGTCGCCTCCTTGCCTTTTTGCCCAAAACAAGGTACCTTGGTGAGTTAAATAACTCGCCTTCGCACTGAACATATCGTCCATGTTTTCACGAAGTGACGAGAGCCAGAGGGTACTGTTATATGAGATGAGTTACAAAAACATTGAAACATGTCCTTCAATCGAATTAACACGTTGTTAAATAGGATGCCCGTTAAATTGGCGCTATATCGTGATTTCATTGTCCTCATGAAACAATTCCCTTTGGACGCTATATGGACTGTCATTGTTTCTGAAACCTCTCGGCTTCATCTCTCAGTGTGAACTTTACTATAGTGTATCATGTAACCATTGTATTTAAAAAGAGATTATCATCTTTTTGTTTGTTCTTCTATTATTCAAATTTGATATCTTGTTTGTATTTACTTTTTGATCGCTGATTGCATACTGCAATATCAATTGGCAAATATTTGATTTCCAAGAGATCAGAAGATATTAATAATGACTTTGATTCAAATCTGCTTCTCTATGAGAAATAAAAGAATTGAATTTAATGGCCCGTATTCCGGTAGTGGGGTCTACCATAACCTGGGACTAAGCCATTGTTATTTAGACCCGCACTATTCAAAAGTGAAACCAATAGTCTCAATAACAATGACTTAGACCTGGGTTAAGTTAAACCTCACTATCGGAATACGAGCCAATGCCTTTTTTTTTTCGACCGAAAAGCTAATATTGTATAGGATAGTGTGTAGGGCTAAAATCTATTAGAAGCATCCATTCTCATCAGTTTGTTCAAGATAGTTCAGGAGGGAATGATTAAACATAGTCATAAATTAATACTGTATTCCTAAACTTTGGGGCTATATCTATTTTGAAATCGTCTAAGATCTGTTATCACTTCATGAGTGACTTATTTTATTTGGAATAAGTGGGCACAATGATCGATTTGGAGATATCAATGTTTTAATTTCTATAAGTCAATTATGCAATATTTTGTGCTTCTAGAGGTGCTAAATAGTGATAAATGGTAAACCTTGTATGGATTGAAAAAGTATCGAGACAGTGTGGGGCTTTACATCTAGTTTTTATTTAAGAAAAAATTCTATGAAAGAGTAAGCAACAAGAGGACATAAATTATATCTGAATTGTTAGATGATTGGTCCTAAGCATGGCATTTTACATTGAAATTGTCATGATTTAAATTACATCTAAGACTGTAAAATCTAAGGGCTCTTTTGTTCAAACAATTTTGGAGATATAGTTTATGAGAAATTTGAGTGAAGTAATTTTGCCCATAGTGTACATTTGTCATCCCTAAATATATGTCAAACGATGGCAAATACGCCACGATTACCACAATATGTATTGAATATAATCATAATAAAATGTTTTCAGTCTGCATGTGAATACATACTGGTATTACTACATTCTAAATAACTAGTGACATCTATTGACTTTTGGTACCCCTCATTCATACAAAAAATAGAAAAAATATCTAGGTTGGCATCCCTGAAGTTTATACAATAAATTTTGTCCATTCTTTAGATCCAGCTACAATATTTCATTGGCTTCCGCTTTAACCTGTTGGTTGTGACCATCCTCCCAGTGACGAACCTATGTATCTAGCATTGGGGGATTTATAACAGACTTCTAGTCTAAATACAACTTATAATTTATATATACTTCATTTTTTATGGCTTTTCAATGGTGTGTAAGAAAGACCTGACTTTCTTCATTCTAACAATTAAAGTTTTGCTCTTGAAAATGTTGAATTAGACTTGGTAGTTCAGACGCTACTAGTGGACGTAATGTGTGATTTTTTTCGTAATCTGGGCTTCTGTGGAAGCTGGTCGTCACAGATGGAAAACCTTACTATATTGTGGAAACCCGCTATAAAGAGATTACTGAACATTATAAAAAGGTATTTTTGATGGTCCCAAGCACCTTGTTATACTGAGCTTCCACTGTATAGGCTTAAGTTGAAGCCTATTGCATTCATAGGGTTAATTCCAATTATGATTCTGAAGAGTTTTTATTGTTTGGCTTTGCACCTGTCCTGTCTAGAATAGTCCGTAGACACCTAGAAGGACTGAGGACATCTCCATAAGAGCAGTGGAGCATAGCAGTGAAGACCAGCCGAAAATCCGGATGCTTCACAGCATACAAAACCGGGTTAATATTGCTCGAAAGCACAAACAACACCGCAAAATACACCACGGCTAGGTGCCGTACGTGAAAGAGCAGGAGCACGGAGTAGGGTACCACGCAGACAAAGAACACGATCACAACGTAGCATAGGTTCTTGGTTATCTTAACTTGTCTGAGAGAGGGCGTCCCATTTAGGTTGGTTGTTGTTTGAGGGCGCTGTGGTGGAGCCGCTGCTCCGTTTTCCTCCAGGCTTATGCTTTGCAGGGATACGGCCTGACTCTGTCGCTTAGCTTTCATCCCAGCAATATGTTTGCGTACATACATGTAGATGGATACGTAGCAGAAAATAATAACCGCTGTTGATGTGAGGAATGTTAGAGACGATATTGTTTGAAAAATCGGTATCTTCGACTGGTCGACATCCCATTTGCATATCTTATAAAAATGATCGTAACCCAAGTTGCCGACATCGGTTAATTGAGGGATTACGATTGTTAAAATAGGGAACAACCACGTTGAACTGACTAAAGCAGTTATGATAGATAACCGATAGATCTGCTGATAGAGTTTCTTATTTTTCGTAATTAATGTGTAACGATTCGCGGCGATCAAGCCAAGTGTCAGCACGCTTACAGTCGGTGTCGTAATCGTTAACACCGCAACAAATTTACACGTCCCGATTGACAATGGCCATCCGTGATCGCTGAGAAGCCCCGACGCATGAAATGGCAGAACAAAGCATGTCAAGAAATCCGATATGCTAAGATTAACCACAAATGCGTTGGTGGCAGTTTGTAGCTTCCTCGAAAGCAGAACGGCGATTAAGACAAGACAGTTACCGATCATTCCAATCGTCCCGACGATGATGAAAAGCGTTGCTATGGTGATGCTGTGAACGTCGTTGGGATAGGCTGTTGGATGTTGAGAGGGTGTGGTAGGGATGAGTCCATTACTTCCATCAGCTGGAGTTATGTGGGTGAGGTTCATTGTGCTTAGCATGATCTTATTCTGATGTGTGGCAAGGACTGTGTGTCATGGTGTGGGCTGGGATATAAACAAAAGAATTATAATGATAATAATAATAATGATAATAATAATAATGATGATGAAAATACCACTTATATACCGAGGGTATCCACTTTCAGCCATGAGCTGTTCTGCCAGTGGACCCTCCATAACATAAGGTTATTATAGGCTTCTCTATTCCTGGCAAGAAGACGAATGGTTAATTTTTTAAAAGTCTTTGATGTGACTCTGCCGGGGATTGAACCCAGGACCTCCCATTCACGGGATGGACGCTCTACCACTTAGCCACACATGTCCGGCTTGTTAGTTTATTGTGCACAAAAAAGTAAAACAATCACCTGAGAGATGCACTTAAAAAGGCAGTTTCTAGAAGTCTACTCCAAAGCTAAGTTGGTTCATATAAAATAAAAGCTAGTTCGCATAATTTGTTTGGAATCAACTTTCAGTAAGTGTTTAAATTCATTTGTAGATGATACGAACCAAGCAAACATAATATTGTATTCTTCCCTTTATCTCATTTTCAGCTTTTATCAGTTCTTATTACACAATGCTGTAAAATATTCATCATACTTACATTCATTCAAATGATGTTGTTCCAATATCCTTTATCCACATTCACTGAAAGCTGTTTTCATCAAGATAAGTGTCCACCAGGAAATATTATACATCATGTTTCTTCCAAGAATTTGTCATTAACCTCTCTGGCATCTGTTGTGTTCCTTCAATCTGCAAGATAAGGAAATTGATATTCATCATATAAGTTCCTGTTGTTCAAAAACAATTCTGAGTAAAAGTTTGAATATTAACTAACTGTTCATTTTCATACTGTACTTCGCCAATCTTTGAAATGGGGAAATGAGTATTTACCTTGATTAAAGCTCTTTTTCAAAGCTTTTTTCCGTTGGGCCTATCAGAAAAGCCTCCGCCTGGTGTTGCCAATCTGTATGATGTGGGAATGACTAATTGGCATCTCAATTTCTGTTTTTCAATGAAAGAAGAATCTATGACGGATGTGCGAGGTGATAAATTTGAGCTTTGATCGAATTCCTGGTGAACCATCAAATTTTATCTACTGTAATTAGGTTTGATGGGTCTTCTTCTTTTTCAGGATGTGGGCGGAGGAGGGAGGGGGGAGTCCAGACGAGATCAGTTTCTTTAGTGGACCAAATTTAGGAGGCATTCAGGACTATAACAAGTAAAGGTACATCTACTTTAATGACATGACAATTTAATACAAAATAGGCTGGTTGCGTTTGGCAAACATAAATCTTTTGTCAATTACAAATCAAGAAACATACACATAGATTCAACTTTGTCAATAATTCTTCTTTTAGCAGTTAGTATCAGGTTAAAAGAATAAAACATAGCAAAGCGACAAGTATGAGAAAATTGC
>BQKZ01001072.1:75939-89787 GCA_036244855.1 Temnopleurus reevesii
AATAAAGTTATAACCTAAAATGTGCACAATATCTCAGTGTCGTGTCCCCCGACACTTATTCAATATTTTCTTTCATGATGAAGGACACCTTCTCTTGTAATGAATCGGATGAAAATTTCAGAATTTAATTTTCGTGTATACCTTTTTATCATTTTTTTGTCAAATCTCAGAAATAACCTTGCTTATGCCTGAAATTAAACAAAACATTGTTATAACAAAGAGAGGGCGCTAAATATGGTTTAACCGTCAAATTCAAATTTTTTTCAAACAGAAATGTCGTAAAAAAAATTATGCATTGGTCTCGAAATGTGTGTAAGATACATATGTCGTGATAAACATCCCATTTCTTAATTGTTACCAAAACTGTATTTGGGCTATAATAAAATGGGCATGCATTTTACAAACCTCTCTCTTTTGCATGCCCCTTCACTTCTATAAGTTAATAAGCGTCGTTGTTAAGATATTAAGCATTATTAATTTATGTTTAACTAGTATCATGAAAAATGTTATTATTGTTATTATTATCATTAAAATTTCATGTTCAATTTGTGATTATGTTATTGAAATGGAAAAAAATATATCAAATAAAAATCAAATCTATTATCAAGTGCAGAGAGTATATTGATAGGGCTTCTGCGCCATATAAATGAACCAATAATGATTTTATAAAGTACCAAGCTCACCGTCGCTGCAAGTCCCACTCACAATTCCCTGGTCATCCATAGGAAAAATATTTATCAATAGTAAACTCCACTATAAACAGTGCATTTTGTATATCTCCTTTTTACTCAACTGTAGCTCTTCGCATTGATGGCTCACAATCCTTGTAATTCAAATTCAGCACAACATCATTTCTTTTTAAATGATAGTGTTTGTGTAGCCATTATCCAAACTATATAAATTAATGATTTAATGTTTACCGGTCGTAAACACCACTAGAAACATTGCATTCTCCTCCTTACTTCTCTTCAGCCCTTCTCATTGATGTGTTCAATCTTTGCAATTCTAATTCAGCAGAACATCATTTTTTTTTTTAGTTTAGGCGTGCCTAGCCACACTCCAAACTATATGAATTAATAAATCCATATTTACCGGTAGTGAACTCCACTAGAAACAGTGCATTTTTATCTCTCATTTTTATTTATCTACAGCTCCTCGTATTGATGAATTTCAATCCTTGCAATTCAAATTCAGCACAACATCATTTTTAAAAAGGTGGCCTTTGCCTAGTCGCAATTCAAACTATATAAATTAATGAATCAATATTTACCGGTAGTGAACACTGCTAGAAACAGTGAATTTATATCTCTCCTTTTTACTTCTCTGGAGCTCCTCACGTTGATGTGTTCAAACTTTGCAATTCAAATTCAGCACAACATCATTTTTTTTAAGTTTGTGTTTGCCTAGGCACAATCCAAACTGCATAAATCAATGAATCAATATCCCCTCTTCTTCGATCCCGAACTATGTCACTGGTTTCGGTTATCGCATTAACGCATTACCGCCCTGGTGTTTTTAGATTGACAACTATGTCACGTCAATCCTCTCGACTGTTTCCTTTTGGTCCATCGCGTATCATTACCGATGCTCGCTCCATCTGAATCCCCAGAGACATCCAAGAAAGCATTGGGGTCCTGTTCACACTGGACATTGAACCCCATGGCAGAGAGTAATATTTCACATATATGTATGGCCCTGTTCGCACCAGGGTATAATGTAACACATTACAACCCTAGTGTTTCTAGATTGACAACCATGTCACGTCAGCCCTCTCGACTGTTTCCTTTTGGTCCATCGTGTCTCAATTCAGATGCCAGCTTCCGTCCAAATCTCTGGAGTCATCTGAGAGTGCATCTTGACCCTGTTCAGACTACCAGTTGATTCCCATGGCAGAGAATCATATGTATACAGAATAGATCATGGTCCTGTTCACGCTATGATGTAATCTATGATATATCTGTTATCCTATTAACATATAATAACAGCCTTAGGGGGGTTTTGTTCAAATTCAACTGCAAATCAACTGCAACTTTGCAAATTGTAACGCCTATGTTCATTCGCGCACAGTATGCGCATTTAACGACACGCTTAAAACAATTATTTTGATTAACGCTTTCTGATCATCTGCAACTTGAGATCAATTGCAACTTTTGAACAACACCTCTTTAGTTTTTCTAGATTGTTTCCTTTCGATTTCCTGTTGATTGTTTCCTTTTGGTCCATCGCGTCTCATTACGGATGCCCGCCTTCAATCTAATTCCTTGGTGACATCTGGGAGTGTATCCTGGCCCTGTTCACACCAGGGTGTAGTATATGTACTATGTGTCAGTTATTCCATTAGCGCATTGTAACCCTAGTGTTTCCAGATTGACAACCTCGATAGTCAACCCTCTCGACTGTTTCCTTTTGGTCCATCGCGTATCATTACAGATGCCCGCCTTCAATCTAATTTCTCGGTGACATCTGGGAGTGCATCTTGGGCCCGTTCACACTACATGTTGATACCCATAGCAGAGAGTAATATTTCACATATATGTATGGCCCAGTTCACACTAGCGTATAATGTAATGCATTGCACCCCAGCATGGAGTTTCCAAAGTGACAGTCATATCACGTCAGCCCTCTTGACTGTTTCCTTTTTAATAGTCCATCACGTCTCATTATGGATGCATGCTTCCAATTAAATCCCTGTTGTCATCTGAGAAAGCATCTTGGTTCCGTTCACACCAGGGTGTAGTATATGTACTGTGTGTCGCTTATTCCATTGACTGATGCGTCGTGGCGTGCGCCTGAAATCAAGCTTTTTGGGACAGTCATAGACTTGGGCTAGTTCCTGCCTGTGGGTTCGTAGCCTGGTCGCATAGTACCGTCTTTCGGATGGAGACGTTAAGATGGCGATCCTCTTTCTCTCTTCTTCTTCTGGCGTAAATAATCAGAATTGAATGATACACACCTCTAAACTACATCCATTCCTTTCCTTTTTCCATTAACGGATTACAATCCTGGTGTTTCCAGAGTTATAACCACGTGACATCAACCATCTTGACGCTATCCTCTTGTTCCATCGCATCTCATTACAGATGCCTGATTCCATTTGAATCTTTGCAGTTATCTGAGAATACATATTGGTCCCATTCACAGAACAGATTTTTACCCATGAAATAGAGTTATATGGACACAGATGTGTTCACACAAGGGTGTAATTTATGTACTGTGTGCTGATTATCCCATAATCATATACAATGCTGGTGTTTCTGGAGTGACAACCATGTCATGTATGCCCATTCTACTTTTTTCTTTTAGTCCATCGCATCTCATTATTGATGCCCGCATCTCACTGAATCCCTGCAGTTATCTGAGAATACATCTTGGTCCTGTTCACACTATAGGTTGATACCCATATTTCAATTGTATATTTATGAATTTTTTTAAATTATTCTATGTGAAAGAAAAATAACAATTTGTTCATAATTCAGGTCACATCAGGCTAATCTCGGACGGTCAGTTAGGGGAAGGGAACTAAACAACTTTTTTTTTTAGCCTTTACCTGATTACGCAGTCTTGGTCCTATTCACAATAGAGTACAGTATTATACATGGCTGAGGCACATTGAATGTTATTTTAGTGGGATCGTTCAAATATACTCTGGGAGCTATCATGTAATCTAGATACAGGATTGGATGTGTCCCTGTCAAATTCAAGTTTGTACATCACAGAAATTTCCAGTATGAATGTCACTCCCTTCGGCAAATTCGACTGAATCTATGACATCATGTCGGACAACTCCTCATTCACTTTGTACATAGAATTTTAAAGAATGAATTAATGTAAAATTTAGAGTAAGGTTCAAACATCATACTTCTCAAAATACATGCAGAATCAATACAGAAATGCTATACTCCAACCAAAAATTAGCACTTGTTGACTTGTTGTTTTCCCCCAAAAAAAGAGAAAATGTGAAATTTTGTATACAGAGTGACTGAATGAGTAGTTGTCTGACATGACGTCACAGATTCCGTCAAATTTGCTGATCGCACAGATCGCTATGAGCAGTAGGGATCGTCATATCTCTGAAACTTAGAAAATTAATACCTTTTTATTGGGTTGTCCGATTTTATTCGCAAATTCTCACAGTTTGTTCATCTGATTTTTCTTTATTCAATTACATGTAGATTACAATTAGTTGGCACTTCATGAATCTCCATTTTCCAGTAGCACGTCTTCCTTCCTACACTCTTCCCAGAGATTGGGGCATGTCACTGAACTAAGCTCATGAATTATGCTTGAGAGAACAAAATTTGGAAAATTGTTTATGAACCAACTTTGTCCCTTGGATCTTATGTTTTCCCAGCAAAAGTGAGGCCCATACAATCTGTATTGGAAATACTAAAGACATTTTCAAATAAAAATTGCTTGAAGATGAATTTATTGGTAAAGAGATTGAGTAAAAAAAACTCCCATATATTTGAAGATGAAATGTAGAATGATGACTACTATACCAATATATTTTGTTTGATTCATCATAGCATATTCTTACGTCAAATAATAGATCTTGAAAAATAATGGGATATTTGTTGTTGTTTTTTACTCACTCTGTAGATTTCCCCTCTTCAGAAATGTGTGTGTCATTGACCAATTACAAAGTAGGTGTAAACTGTAGAAAACTTGATTGCAAACATTATACAAGATAAAAACCATATATGGTGAAATGTGCAATGCGATACATCCATCCAACAATGGGCTTTGATTTCCGTACATCTTTTTTCTCAAGATTTCCATGGAAATGAGGCTGAAACATGTTTGACCAGTTATTATTATGAATTGCGTGCAGCGAGGTCTCTACGAGTTATTATATTGAACACCCATCAATGGGGCTCCTCGCTCATATTACCTTTGGTTTCCATGGAAACAGTATAAATGTTTCATAAACAGTTCTACCCATCATTTGCCATTAAAGATGAAATTTTAAAGTGCATGATCACTTATTTTCAAATTGATACAGTAATTCCGATCGAGATCTCTATATTGTTGATTTGTTATAACCAGCATAAACATGCATTGCAATGGCATGAAAAGGTCATAACACCAATCCCATAAGTAATGATAATGATGCATGATTATATTGCCCATTTTCCCCATAATGCCCAAATTAGTCTCAACAATATTATTTCCCCTGTCAAAGTATAAACAATAACAACTGCAATAGAGTGTGTTACCTTAGCTACCTTGTGAGCTGCCACAATAACAGACTACCATGACAACATCTTCATATCTTATCAGGTACCCATTGAGGGTAGCATAGTGTGGAAAAAACTCTTGCTGATGGTAATCTTCAACCGCTTACCCTCTCGTTAAAAGATGGGAGTAAGAACCACAACATAACATTTTAAACATGTACAATTCATAATATATAGAAAAGGAAAGTCTTGTCTAAAACATTACCCTACCTTTTAATAGATAAGATCCATTGATGCAGCAACTTTTACCCCCAAGATAAAAGAAACATCACTCATATTCTTAATTCTCATTTACAATTTTATATTAAAATTACTTAGTCCATACCACTCTCATTCAGATGCCTGCCGGGAACTTCATGATATATTGAAGGGGGAAATTTTACTATAAATATATCTTACCTTGCAAGGGCTTAATCCATAAATTCACGAACTCTTATCCCAGAGAGCAAGAAAAACGCCTCTTACATTGTCAATTCCAATGCTGGATATTGATATTTAAACTAAATGGTTGATGGTTTACTAATTTAGTTGCCTGTCATGAATTTCACACTCCCTATGATATAATTGGGGGACAATCAATATTAACTATAAATATCGCCCTATCTTATATGAGTTTTGATCTATAGATTCACAGAGTATTATCCCAGAGAGAAAAACACCACTCACACTGTCAATTCCAATGTTGAATGTTGATATTGAAACTAAGTAGTTGGTGCTTTACCAATTTAGCTGGGTGGCATGAATTTCATACTCTGATCAATTTAGGGAAACATTATCTTAACTATAAATATTATCTTACCTACAACTTAGATCCATAGAGTCACAAACAATTATCCCACAGAGCAAGAAAAACACCACTCACACTGTCAATTCCAATGTTGAATGTTGATATTGAAACTAAGTAGTTGGTGCCTTTCTAATTTAGCTGCCTGTCATGAATTTCACACTCCATATGATATATTGGGGAAAATTATCTTAATTATCATTGCCATACCTTATAAGAGTTGAGATCCATAGATTCACAAATTATCACCTCAGAGAGTAAAAACACCACTCACATTACCAATTCAAATTTATACTGTTCAATGATAAAATGGCATTGTCATTTCAATAATTTAAGCGGCTGTCAGGAATTTCAAAGCACATGCATATTGAAGGGGACATGTTAATAGAAATATTATCTTACCTACAACTTAGATGCATAGATTCACAAACTATTATCCCAGAGAGCAAGAAACACACCACTCACAGTGTCGATTCAAATGTTGAATGTTGATAATGAAACTAAATAGTTGGTGCTTTACCGATTTAGCTGGGTGGCATGAATTTCATACTCTGATCAATTTAGGGAAACATTATCTTAACTATAAATATTATCTTACCTACAACTTAGATCCTAGATTCACAAACTATTATCCCAGAGAGTAAGAAAAACACCACTCACACTGTCAATTCCAATGTTGAATGTTGATATTGAAACTAAGTAGTTGGTGCCTTACTAATTTAGCTGCCTGTCATGAATTTCACACTCCATATGATATATTTGGGGGGAAATTATCTTAATTACAATTCATTGCCATACCTTAGAAGAGTTGAGATCCATAGATTCACAAACTATTATCCCAGTGAAAAAAAGCTACCATTAATACTACCAATTTCAATTTATAATGTTCCGTAATAAAATCACATAGTCATTTCAATAATTTAACTGCCTGTCAGGTACCTCAAAACACATACATATTGAAGGGGGAAATGTTAATATAAATATTATCTTACCTAGAGCTTAGATGCATAGATTCACAAACTATTATACCAGAGAGCAAGAAACACACCACTCACACTGTCAATTCCAATGTTGAATGTTGATATTGAAACTAAGTAGTTGGTGCTTTACCGATTTAGCTGGCTGGCATGAATTTCATACTCTGATAAATTTAGGGAAACATTATCTTAACTATAAATATTATCTTACCTACAACTTAGATCCATAGATTCACAAACTATTATCCCAGAGAGCAAGAAAAACACCACTCACACTGTCAATTCCAATGTTGAATGTTGATATTGAAACTAAATAGTTGGTGCTTTACCAATTTAGCTGGGTGGCATGAATTTCATACTCTGATAAATTTAGGGAAACATTATCTTAACTATAAATATTATCTTACCTACAACTTAGATCCATAGATTCACAGACTATTATCCCACAGAGCAAGAAAAACACCACTCACACTGTCAATTCCAATGTTGAATGTTGATATTGAAACTAAGTAGTTGGTGCCTTTCTAATTTAGCTGCCTGTCATGAATTTCACACTCCATATGATATATTGGGGAAAATTATCTTAATTATCATTGCCATACCTTATAAGAGTTGAGATCCATATATTCACAAATTATCACCTCAGAGAGTAAAAACACCACTCACATTACCAATTCCAATTTGTAATGTTCAATATTAACATTGCGTTGTCCATACCTCAATAATTTAGGCACCTGTCAGGAACTTCATAACACATTTATATTGAAGGGGAAAATGTTACTATGAATATTATCTTACCTTACAAGAGCTTAGGAAGGGTCCATGAATCCATAGATTCACAAACTATTATCCCAGAGAGCAAGAAACACACCACTCACACTGTCAATTCCAATGTTGAAAGCTGATATTGAAACTAAATAGTTGGTGCTTTACCAATTTAGCTGGGTGGCATGAATTTCATACTCTGATAAATTTAGGGAAACATTATCTTAACTATAAATATTATCTTACCTACAACTTAGATCCATAGAGTCACAAACAATTATCCCACAGAGCAAGAAAAACACCACTCACAGTGTCAATTCCAATGTTGAATGTTGATATTGACACTGTACGGGTCTACGCTCCGCTAATCGGGGCTGTCGGCTGCTTATGCACTTGATAAAATTGATGGGTTCGAGATGTCTATCTTCAAGATGAGGGGGTATATCATCCTACCCTTCTCCACCACGATGAAGTGATTAAGGGTAATTTGGTGCTTAATGCATGGAGCTCCGTATTAGGAGGGTTCTAGTTGTAATGAATGTTTCATTTGAAATTGGCAGAAGGCATCTTATTGAACTTATCTCTCCTACTGGAAGCTATTCCTTATCATGGGTCATATATTATTTCAATTTCAGTAGCTAATTTGTTGAGTCCGGTTTTCTTGCTTTATCTAGTTTGCTACTCTTGCTCTTTTGAAGTATTAAATCCTTCTCTTGGTTTTGCCAACATGCCCCTGTTTCTTTCCCCCTCTCTCTCTCTTTCTTTCTCTTTCTCATTCTTTCTTGTCTATCGTGTATTTGCATTTTCACGTTTCTTGCATTGTATTTCCTCTTCAATTGTCTCAGTGTATTTTTTCTTCTTGCTTTAGCTTTTGTCCAATCCATCGCTTAATAGCTTTTTTTTTAGTTAATTAGAATAAGATTAAATGTTTCATTCAAGCTCAAGTCTAACTTTTCATGCATTTTGTAACCTCTTCCCCTTTCTCTCCACTCCAGCCTTCTCTCTCTCTCTCTCTCTCTCTCTCTCTCCCTCTCTCTCTCTTTGCCGAAGAAGGTCTTTTCATTACATTTCCTATTACCTTTCCTCACAATTTTTTTGTGAGGGAGCGGTCTTTTATCTTTAGTGTTTTCAAAATCTCTTTTTCAAGTCATATTATCATATCAATATTTTCCTCTCTCTTTCCTTTCATCTCCCTCCACAAAACATCTTCCACTTCATCCCTCGTTTACTCTCACCTTTCCCTGCCGCCCTATAAATCTGACTCCCAAGAAAGAATTCCTTGGCAGTTATAATTTGTCTGAGCTCACTCTGTGCAAAGTTCATTAAACCAACCAACCCGCCTCCCAATTGATCGTGTGCAGTGGCAGTGGCGGCAACGAACACATAGATACCATTTATTGACTCTCATTAAGGCTGTCAAAGATTAGAAGTTTATGACTACTGTGAACTTCAATGCATGTGTAGATTCTTTCCCCACTTATCTATAAGGCTAAAAAAATAATTGTTTGGTTGCCCTCAACCGGCCGACTCTTGCCTCTGAACCTTCTTTATTTTTTATTTTTTTGCTTTTTTACTAGAATTTACCATTCACTGTAAAATTGCCTGAAGGTTTTACTTTATAATAATAATAATAATAGATGCAATTTATATAGCGCACGTATCCACTCTGCTGAGTGCTCAAGGAGCTTTACATTATTATTACCCTGGCTATAGCCCGGCAGCCATTCACGGCGCACTTGGCATTTCAAGGAATGAATAGGTACAACAAGTTATCTTTCTTTAAAAAAGCATGTTCTCATCATCTTCAGGAGAATGAATTGAAACTATAGATAAACATGTAAAGTAATTTTCAGATATCTTATTTTCCTCATGAATAGTGTGTTGTGCTCAATTTTTTAAATGGCATGAGAGGGCAACGGAACATTTTTGTGGGCCTCACTTGAAAGGAGAATTTAATTGCTGCTTTCCAATGTAACAGTACACCAAACATCAGGATTTAGGAATATGTGCGTATGTATCAAGTTCCGTGTGCTCTTGGTAAATGCACATAATGAAAGATTTTGACGCAATTTGGCAGAGGGAGAAAGACTCTCAAAGATGGAATTACCAAAGTTCGACGGGTGGCAATTTTGCTATGTGTGAAGCCGAGATTAGATCCTGAAAAGTGAAATATTAATATCACCCCAGGGAAATATCACCTTTTCTTATGATTTTGGAAATTTGAATTGCAAGATATTGAAATGGAAAAAAAAGAGTCCCATTTCATTCTTCCTCTCTTATTTTGAAATAGAAACAGGAACACAACTTTATGTACTACACTGCAAAAACTCTGGTGTTGATTTTTAAATTTGTTTTCTTGTCTCCATCTGTTCTGGTTTCCATCTGTTCTTGTTTAAGCACCTGAACAACACCAGTCATATTGATTTGATTCCAAACAGGTTATTTCAAGACTTTTCTGGTGATGACATATATATATATTCCGGCTGGTGTTAAATATAACACAAGTATTTTTGCAGTGTAGATATAATAAGAGGATAAATTAGAAAGATAAATGATAAGATTATATTAGTCATGAGAAAATAGAAAAAAATACCAACAAAGTTCTAAATATTGCCTTGAATTAAGTATGAGAGTAGTTTGGAGACTTGATTCATCTTTAATGCCAGAATGTTTTGCATTTATATTGTCAAATTTATTTGGATTATTATACAAATTATTTTAATTATACTTCTAACATCATGGAAATATTTTCAAAACATGAATTAAGTATAAGGATTAAAATTGATATAAATTCATGAAATTACCAGTGTGCAAAATAGCGTGCCAATTTCAGAAGTTTATGCTTAAAATATGCAAAAAAATTGATGGCCGAAAAGGAAATATGAAGCAGCTAGCTCCTCTCATCTTCTCCAATCCGTCTCCTAGATGGAGAAATTATTCTCAATGGTGTGAAATATGACTGAAGTTTGCTAAGATTGGGTAATATGAGAGCAGATCATACACTTCACACATACTGCCTAGTAGGAAAATATTCTAGACGCCGTGAAGTATGACTGAACACCGTTTTGAGCCTCATAATATGAAAACAAATAGACAGCTGCACAGACCCTTCATGGATAAAATATTTGAGGTGGCGTGAAATATGACTGAGATTTGCTTGGATTGTGTAATGTGATAACAGATAGACACAGCACAGAGCCTGCACATGAAAAATGTTTGAGGTGCATGACGTGAAATATGACTGAAGATTGTGTAATATGATAACAGATAGACCAGCCACTTAGGGGTAGTGAAGACCAATCTAAACAAGATCATGTCTCATTCTGTTTGTTGAAGGGAAGGGGTTTAGAGGGTAGGGGGTATGGGTGTATTTCTTCCATGCATTTTCTGTGTCCCCTCTCTCATTGACATAGGAAACATTATTTAAGGTAGTGTGAAATATGAATGAGGTTTGCGTGGATTGTGTAATATCATAACAGATGGACACAGCACAGACCTCACACAGGAAATTTATTTGAGGTAACGTAAAATATGACTGAGGTTTGCTTAGATTTTGTAATGTGATAACAGATAGACCAGCCACTTGCAGTGAAGACCAATCTAAACAAAATCATATGTGGGATTGTTGAAGAGGAAAAATTATTTGATGTAGCGTGAAATATGGCCGAAGATTGTGTAACATGATAACAGATAGACCAGCCACTTAGGGGTAGTGAAGACCAATCTAAACAAAATCATGTATCATTCTGTTTGTTGAAGGGAAGGGGTTAAGACGGTAAGTACACAGGGGGGGGGGGGTCTTTCTTCCATGCATTTTCTGTGTCCCCTCTCTCATTGACATAGGAAACATTATTTAAGTTAGCGTGAAATATGACTGAAGATTGTGTAATATGATAACATATAGACCAGCCACTTAGGGGTAGTGAAGACCAATCTAAACAAAATCATGTATTATTCTGTTTGTCAAAGACACGGGGTTAAGAGGGTAGGGGGTACGAGTATCTCTTCAATATCTCCTCTTTTGTTTCCTCTCTCTTACATTCTTTCATCTGCCAAAAAACAATAATGAATGTAAATTATAAATCAGTGTAGAGATGATTTCTTCACTCCCTCTCTCTCTCTCTCTCTCATTTTCTTTATCCCTTCCTTTCTTTTCCGATATCTTTTGTGTTTGCTCCCGAGGAGACATGCTCTTTAACTCAACCAAGTCTTCCACCCCTATCTCCCCCCTCCCTTACCCTCCACCCCTCCTTCCTCCCCTCCGCACTCTCCTCATCGTGCCCCTTCCTCACCCCACCTCTCTACAAATTGGCAACACTTCTACGTGGTGTCTTTTTATAAAATAAACCAGCGCTCATACAAACCATAGTCATTTCGCCTGATGCTAGCTATCTATAGCAATTATTCATCTGCATGACAGCTTTGTTTACATCAGAAATTTTCCGTCACCAAATTGCTGTGCAAATCAGGAGCAAGGGAACGAGCGAGGAAAGGATTGGTTGAGAAGGTGGAGAGAAAGAAAGAGAAGGTATAGCAAGAGGAGGAAGATTGAGGATTTATGAACCATAAATCAGACAACTAGGTTAATATTTCATATAACATTAATGTACCAGAAAATAGGTAGAGAAACAATTTAATTCTGGATTTTTTTTTTATATGGAGGGGACATGGAAAGTTGGAGGAAGAGAGTGTAAGAGCAGGTTGAGGTCAGAATTAGACAAAAACAATATCCAGAGATGCTAACTGTTCAGGAATATGCATGAGGTGTATTTTCATGTGAATCCATGGCCTTCATTTTAAGCGAGTGTCACTTATCACATAGCCTAATGACACATTGTACAATATCTGCAGAAATGCCAACTGTTCTGGAATATGGATGAGGTGCACTTTCATTTGAATACAAGGCTTGCATTACAAGTGAAGGCATGAAGGTGTTACTGTTGTTATGTTTCCTCTCACTTTTGTTCAGTTGTTGTGTTATTTTCGTTTTAATTTTGACTTCATGCATATACTCTGTAATGGTTGGCATCTCTGCAACTCTAAAGTATCTTTGTACCCAAACACTATATCAATTGCAGAACCAAAACTTTTTATCTATTGCGGTGAGCTCATTTTTTCTTTTCTTCTAATCTTCCAGGTGATGGGAAGCATATCGGAGGAAGATTGGACGACAGGGAAATGCTTCCAAGTAGGCTCATCCTCTGGCAATGCCTCAACATCATTTTCTGCTCCTCCCACAAAACCCCCAGAACATCTGATATCAAGACTCAAGTCTCTACACCTTGGCTAACACTTGATTGATATATCATATTTTTCCCAACTCTTCCAGGTAATGGGGAGCATATCGGAGGAAGATTGGACGACAGGGAAATGCTTCCAAGTAGGCTCATCCTCTGGCAATGCCTCAACATCACTCGCTGCTCCTCTTGCAAAAGCACCCAGACCCTCCAAACCATTCGCCAACCCACAGAAGACGGCCGGGGAAGATGGCTCATCTGTCTTGCAAAACAAAGTGAGTTGAATTTAGCAAAGTTAGCAAAGTTATGGGGTTTTTTTCTTGACACGGTTTACATAGATCTATTATAGTACCAGCTCTAAGAAATATTTCCTGAAAGTATCTAAGAAGTTATGATAGCACTGATGATAGTGAAAAAAAAATTATAAGAATAACGATGATGATGATGATGGTGATGATGATGATGGCGATGATGATGATGATGCTGCTGATGATGATAATGATGATGATGGTGTTGGTAATGGTGATAATGGTGATGATGATGGTGATGCTGATGATGATGATGATGATGATGATGATGATATTAATGATGATGATGATGATATGGATGGTGATTATGATGATGATGATAATTATAGTAATATCAGCAACAAGAGTAAGCCTACAGGCCTACCTGCCGGGTCAGCTATGCTGCCAAGGCCTAGTATCGATCCTCCATTTACGTTGTAAATATGACGATTTACATCAATAACCACATGACCCTCTCTCGACCATTTTGCTTTGTTCCCCAACAAACGCAAGAACGTAAATCTATTAAACAGAAACTTTTCCCTACGAGCAACCCCCCCC
>BQKZ01001072.1:108852-120324 GCA_036244855.1 Temnopleurus reevesii
CTCTAAGATACACGAGAAGATTTGTAAATATTGTATATACTTTATCAAGCGGGTTCTAGCTAAGTTCAAATCATGTTAGCAAGAAATACAACCAACCAATGTTGTGCGACAATACTCCTATGAGGTCCTGCACACTACAGGAAGAAGAAGAAGAAGAAGGATGTACATGTACCTCCTCAAAAGGGGAACCATCCATGGATGTAATGCTACATTGGAATGGGTTGCATACGTAACATTGTATAAAAATGCATTCAAAGAAGGATAGGGGTACATAAAATTTGAACGTTCTTGATTGCAAGTGCTCAATTACACGTTAGATTATCAGGAATATGTCCTTGGTCCATGGTAAAAAAA
Source organism: Temnopleurus reevesii (assembly GCA_036244855.1). NCBI lineage: Eukaryota > Metazoa > Echinodermata > Echinoidea > Temnopleuroida > Temnopleuridae > Temnopleurus > Temnopleurus reevesii. The sequence goes on from BQKZ01001072.1 coordinate 109,207, forward strand.
ACTCTGACTCACACACTCATATACACATGCACATACAAAAAAAAATCCACATTTGGAGGAGATTACATGTATGGGTGTGTGTGTTTAAGAACATTTCCTACTTTAAATTTATCTTTTGTTGGATGGATAATACTGTGTTGAGTATATAAATTTTATTCATTAATAAATCTTGACACTAATAAATAGCATGCGATTGTTGCTTGGAAACAATGTCACGTGCAACTCATGTAACAATTAAAATTAGTATTCTAGTGTTCCATACAAATTGTATATATTATTATTTTATGGTATATATTATTAAAGCACAGTGATTGTGCATGCAATATGCTATTATTAATAATATTTCTTGTTTCTTTTTATCGTAGCTATCTTTCTGCTAAGTTCCAAGGCTGGAGGTATTGGTCTGAATCTAATCGGAGCTTCGAGACTACTCCTCTATGACATCGACTGGAACCCTGCTAATGATCTACAGGTATCTATTTATTTAATTAGTTATTTATTTATTTATTTATTCACAAATATTTATTCACAGTAGCCTGATCAGTGAAACATAAAATCATAATTTACAATGTACACAAATAAAATCACAATTTAATGGAAGAATTAAAAAAAAAAACAGGGCTAGGATGAATCATAAATACTTTAAATACAGATGCTATTTACAATGAAATAATAAATAATGAACAATCGGAAACTTTAAATTTGCATGTCTATGGGGGGTGTTGCGCGAAAGTTGCAAACGATCGCAAATCAGAAGCAAACTGGAATGTGCATTTTCAATTGTGCACTGTTTGCGCTTTTGACAAGACATGCATTGAACAATGATTTTGATTGGCACGTTCCGATGAACTGAAACTTGCGATCAATTGCAACTTTCGAACAACACCCCCTAAATCAGTATTCCTTCAAATATTTAATTGTAATATGATTGATAAAGGGGTACAGCAGCTCTTGATAAAGGATTTCAGGAGGTCAAGGCACTTTTGATAGAGGTCACTTTTCCACCAAAGTAGGAAAATAGAGAACTTCATACGTAAAGTGGAAACTCAGTATAAAGAGGTCTGATATAACAAAATATCTGCTATGAAGAGGTACAAAATCTGGTCCCAGCTCTTTATAACTTATTCGTTTTTAGCTCTGCTTTAAAGAGATTACTACTATAACAAGATATTTTTGATGGGCCCAAGGATCTTGTTATACTGAGTTCCCACTGAATAGAAAATCCAACGAGTGCAACCACGGCCGGTAAAACGTGCACCCATGTCTAATTTGAGGCCTAGTGCTGTAATCTTGGGTTGTCTCCAGTTTTTAATACCTATTCCACTTTTGGTGATGACACCTTTTTTAAACAAGCTTAAGGCCCCAGTCACATGCAGGCCCGAAAGCAACACGATTGAACAAGACTCATGCTGAATCGTGTTGTTTCTGGGCTTCTTTGTAACTGGGGGATAAACATGTACAGTCAAACCTGTCTACAGAGGCCACCCCAAGGGAAACAGAAAAAGTGGCCACTGTAGACAGGTGGCCTCTATAGACAGGTTCCATAACATGCATTTTCACCTGGAGGGAATCAATTTATGTGGCCACTATAGACAGGTGGTCACTATAGAGAGGTTTGACTGTAGTTCTATATTGAAATGAGGTCTCTGGGACCATGGACATTAATATGTTATATCAGGTTCCTCATATCAAGCATTGTAATTATAAAAAAAAAAGAACTACTGTATAAAGAGTGGTACCGCAGGACCAATAAAATACCTTATTATAAGTGGTTATGATATATCTTTGTAATGAGGTTACAAAAGTAATTGGAAAAGTTGTGTGGTTATTCAACATCAAAAGAAATATATCTATTTTTAGTGTACTGTATGTCGTCACATGATGTAATACTGTAACTTGATATAAGTCCTTTTTTCACAGGCCATGGCTCGAGTGTGGAGAGATGGACAGAAGAAAAAGGTGCACATTTATCGTCTCATAACCGCTGTAAGTCATCTTTTATTTCTGAAAGGTTGTCCATATTTTTAATATGGTACAGTATAAGACACAATGACACAAAGACTTGTTATGCCCAAGAAAAAAATGTTATTGATTAAAAGCAGAAAAATCAGACAAACAGATGAAAAAAAGTTTGAAGCAAATCAGATTTTCATCAAACTTTCTTTTCTGTTTGTCTAATTTTTCTGCAGACTCAGTTTTCTGTGTGATGTTCATTCATACACAATCTTGTAACCTTTTGCGTTGTTACAGATTTCATGGCCCGTATTCTGATAGCGAGGTTAAACTTAACCCGGGACTAAAGCATTGTTATTTAGACCCAGGCTATTCAAAGGTTAAACCAATGGTCTAAATAACAATGGCTTACACCTTGGTTAAGTTAAACCTCACTATCGGGATACGAGCCCATTTGTTTAACCTGAAACATGTCATATATGCTGTATGTTTTACCTCTTTTCCAATATTTACCTACCATAAGTTGGTAAAAGCACCAGTCTACAAATCTATACATTATTTCGTCCAAATCACATTTGAATTCAATTTCTTTATCATTTTTTTTTCTTCATTTTTCATTGCTTCAAGGGTACGATTGAGGAGAAGATTTATCAGCGCCAGATCAGCAAGCAGAGCTTGAGTGGAGCTGTTGTGGAAGCTAAGGGAGCAGGAGGAGGGTCTGTGAAGTTCTCTCTCGAAGAACTTAGAGTAAGGCAGTTTCAATCTTAACTTTTAATATATAACGATAATGAGTTTTATGAGTGGACTCTAAGAAGGCGCACAGGGAGTGGGAGAAGGCTCTGTAAGATACTCTCTTTCAATGAACGGAGAGTAAGACTCTTTAGTTTCTATGAGTCTCTTGAAGAAATTGAGAGTAAGAAAGATTTCTTTCTCAATCTTTGATAAAAATTAAAGTCTTCAATTTTTGTTCTCATTACTAAAAAGGAGTTTAAGTGGAGCTGTTGTGGACGCTAAGGGAGCAGGAGGATGATCTGTAAAATTATCTCTTGAAGAACTTAGAGTAAGACAGTCTCATTCTTAACTTTTGGTTAAAAAAAGATAATAGCTCTCAAGTTTAGCTGTGCTAGACGCTAAGGGAGTGGCAGGAAGATCTGTAAAATTCTCTCTTGAAGAACTTAGAGTATGGCAGTTTAAATCTTAACTTTTAATATAAAAAGATAATGACTTTATGTGGACACGAAGTATGTGCACAGGGAGTGGCTGAAGGCTCTGTTAGATTCTCTGTCAGATTCTCTCTTTCAAAGAACGGAGGGTAAGGTTCTGAAGAAAGTGAGAGTAAGGATCTTTGATTAAAGATTAAAGTTTCTATTTTGGATTCTGAATACTGAGAAATAAGTTTAAATAATTCTGTTGTTGAGGGAGCAGGAGGATCTGAGAAGTTCTCTTGAAGAACTTAGAGTACAACAATTCAATTCTTAACGTTTAATCTGAAATACATGTTGAATTGTGATTGTGACCAATGATAATTTTTGGTGCAGTTGTAGTGAGTGTAAAGAGAGTAGGAGAAGAGTGTTGAATTTTCTCTTTCAAAGAAATGAGGATCAGACTCTTTTGTTTTTAAAACCTGAATTTAAAAGTAGAAATTTTTTTCTTGTTTTCGATCTGATTGAAAAAAAAAACTGTAGTTTATTTAAGGACTGAGAGTAAGAATGTTATTGAGTAATGGGAGGGGTGGTTGTGGGTTGATTTAGAAAAAATGTTTTTGATTATAGACATTGCATTAACAATGCCAAATAAAACATTGCAATCAACATTTTGATGGGTGTAAAAGAAGTAAATAATAATTTTCTTTAAAAAAGAAAGAATAAAGATAATTCATAGATCAGAACGCCCATGGATTTATTAATTTCTACCTCAAACAACTTTGTAGAGTTTGTATCCCAAATGCTTGCCTTGAAGGACAGGCCTCCGAATTTCACGTGGAAATGCAATATTTTTTACACCTAAATTCTAAAACTATCATGGCCTGAAGATGAATTGCCAGGACCTGAATGCAGGCTCTTGCCTAGAATTGCGTATCCCTGAGAGATGTGTGATGTGTGAAAGTTTTGTGGGTTGATTTATTCATTCTTTTGGGGTTCTTTTTTGTATTGCAGTCAAGCCTGTGTTATAAGCCACCTGTCTGTAGTGACCACATGTCTATAGTGGCCACCTAAATTGATTTCCTTCAGATGAAAACATGTTCTGTAGAGCCTGTCTATATAGGCCACCTGTCTACAGTGGTCACTTTTTATGTTTCACTTGGGTGGCCACTATGGTCGGGTTTGACTGTAGTTGTGAAAATTTTTCTCCTATTGGGTTGCTTACCGTCTCATTTTATGATTCTTAGGATCTATTCACACTGCATGAGGGTAGCTCCTGCATCACACATGACATGCTTGGTTGTGACTGTGTAGAGAAGGATGGACGTAGCAAAGAAAAGTCTAGTGTGAATGAACCCAAAGACATACACAGACCATGCCAACTGGGAAGGCCACAGCAAGCTGTGTCACAGGTAAGGATGGAGGGATGGCTGGATGGATGGATGGATGGATGGATGGATGGATGGATGGTCAGATTTTGTTCAAATGTTCACAGTTCAATCAACTTTTAATATATTTGTTTATCTACAGAGACCACACAAATGCAGTGCCTAAAATATGCTATAATCATTATTGTCAGAGAAATTAATCTGTATCTGGTTGTCCCCCTCTCTCTCTTACATCTACTAAAAGTTTGTTGGTCAATCTTCTTCTTACTATTTTCTTTCCTTCATATCTTTAGAAAAACTTATCAATGGGTGACCTGAACGAATGGGATCACTATCCTGCACCACTCTCATCAGATTTTCAGGTAATTTCAGATTGAGAACCCATTCAGGACAGGAATTATTTCACAACAAATTCAATCACTATTTCTTTCTTAAATTGGCAATACACAAATTTTCAATTCTCCTTTTGGAACGTTCCAATTTAATCTTTTGTTACCATATTGAATCTTCTTCGTCCAAAAGCATGTTAACAAGTTAAAGGTTGCTAATTCGCATGTAAAATAAGTGATTTTCTGCATTGCCAATTTAAGGATTTATCATCATTTTAGTATTTATTTTCATTCAAAAAATTCTCTGCATCCAGCAATAATGGTGACAGAATAAAAATGGTTAGTTTTAGTGTTGATCTTTCTGTTCATGCATCTGGCATATTTTTAGAGCATTACATCATCAAAGGTTATTGATCCAAATCACAAAACATCTGTCGTCCTGAAAGGGTTAAGCAGTATTCCCAGAATGTTAAGTTGGAGTGACGACTTGGACACGAGCTGTGGGAGCTTTAATTTGCCATAACTCACCAAAATCCTCTCAAAATTTGTAAATTTTATATCAGAAGAACATGAATGCTCAACAAGAAAATATCACATGTAAGTTTACTCTGACTGCTGTACAGGCAATGCGAGTCTTTTAACAAAAAAATTTCAAGAGTTTTGTGGAAGCATCATGAGGTTCGGAAGGAATTAGCCTGCTATGATCCCGTAAAAACTTTGAACGTGTTCCAGAATTTTAGAATAGTTTGCAAGTTCATTGATTTACTATGACTGAAATGCATGTTACTTTTCAAGCTTCTGTCTCAATTTGATTGTCGCTATGACAGGTTTAAGCAATGATCACTGTTGGCATGCCCACTTGTAGAACCACTGATGATATACAGTCAAACCTTGTTTAAATGAGGTCCTTGGGACCAGAGAAATTATCTCTTTAGGTAGAAACCTTGTTATATCAGGGCTAAAATATCATAAAATACAAAGAGATGGGACCAGGAAAATTATCTTGTTATAATGGGATCTTGTTATATCAGTGCTCTTTATAACGAGGTTTGACTGTACAACTTTAAAAGCCTCCCCTTTTCTTTTTACAGGATGAATACCTCTTGAAAGCCCAAGAACGCATCACATTTGTCTTCCAAAATGAAACCAATATGGCACCAACAACGTAGATGCGGAACATAGAGGGCATTATTGTCAACCAAGAGTCGGAGGCAGACTATCCTACTCTACGATAAAAAGTGATTTGGGTACATTTGAGATTCAATGTAACCATCAAAGTTACCTTATTATATGAAAAAAATTCATAAAATGAGGAGTATATTTCAAAAACTTTTTTTGTAGATCCACACACGATGAACAACTTGTCACCCTTTTCTACACTTATAACTCCTTTTATTGATTAGCACCTGAGAAAGGGTCACCAGTTGTTCATAGAGTCATGCATAGATATACAAGCATCTTCATGAAACACAACTCATATGTGATTATTAAAATATGATTATGCGTAAGACAAATCTCTGAAGTCGAATAATTGCCCAACTCAAAATAATATTTTGAAACATGTCTTCCAAAATAATCTTTCAATTACTTTTTGAAAGTCAAATTTTGAAAAGGTTTTGGGCAGAGTTAAACCCAAAGCACACTTTGCAATCCCACCATCTTTCGACTGGCTTGTGACTAGATGACGTCATAAGTAAGCATTAATTGCCTCTGCATACATTGTGATCCGATCCCATGACTTTGTTCCAGTCCTACGACTTTGTTCCAATTATCAGTTTTGTGCCATCAGTTTTTAGCTGCGCAGACGTAGGTCGCTTGACACACAAATATTTAATCATATTCTTTGTGATATCACATTAGCAATTCAATTCAATTCAATGTTTATTAAAATATATCATAGCAGCCAGGAGGCTGAATTGTGACATATCGTACAATTAGAAAGACATTTAAAATACATAACAGCAGTTATTAGAATAATAGCATATAAGGCGATAATAACATATAAGACGATTAATTATTTAAAAAAAAAGAATAGTTGTCACCAATGGTTCAGTAAAGACATGTACATGGTTAAACAATAAATAGTATTGGAGTAAAACTAATATTTCAGTTTGAAATTGTTCGGTATGAATTAACCGGAAGGTGATCTACAAGCGATAATTGTGTTTGTATTCAAACGAATAAGATTTGAGGGGTTTGTAGGTCAGTAAGTATATAATTTACAAGATTAACGTGCCTGTCTGATTGGATGTGAGCTTTCGACTCCATCACAAGGATTCAACATGTCACATCCCCAAGAATGGCCTTGCGATTTGCTCCAGACTATGTGCAATATGCAATTTCACAAGAGCGAGAATTTTACAAAAGATACATGTTAAATCTCACCACACATACTAAAATTTGTGTTAACATCTTCATAATTTTCATATGATCTGGTGTANATGTCTTCTTTTTCTCCTTTTTCTTTGTCTTCTTCTTCTTGCACATTTGGTTTAAGTCATTGTTTTTCCCCGTTCAGTTGAGACAGTAGTGTTCTGTGAGCCGTCACCCCTCCAGCTACACCTCTACCAACACCTGCTACGATCACCCCTCATCCGCTCCTGCCTCACCAGGGGGTACACCCCTTCTGTCTCATCAGGCTCCCCTCATCTGGTGTGTATAGGAGTGCTCAAGAAACTCTGTAACGACCCCAGTCTGCTATACCAGGCAAGCAAAAAGGCGGAGGAGTCCGGGAAGACGACGGGAGGAGGGAACTGGTTGCTAGATGATGATGAGGAGGAGGAGGTGAGAAAATTTCGATGCAATTTCACCTGTCTATAGTGGCCATTTAATAGAAGCATATTAAGAAGTTGAGGCATTGTGGTGTAGTGGTTCTGACTCTTACCATTCAACCAAGAGGCTTACGGTTTGAAACCCACCCATGGCGTTTATTTCCTTCATCAAGGAATTCATCCACATGGTGCCACACTCAACCCAGGTGATGTGAAAGGGTACATGGCAGGAATAGTTATCCCTTAAAATGTTTGATGCCAATGGCAACAAACTAAAGCCATGGTAATGATAATGCAAAGCGCCTTGAGCACTCAGTAGAGTAAATACATGGGGTGAGATAAATTGCATAAATTACTATTATTAAATGGCTAGCTAAAACATTTATACATCTGTATTACAAGTGTGTTATTAAAAGAAAAGACATCTCAGCAAGAAGAAAATAACTGAGATCATTTCTTGCAACTTGGCCTTTCCCAGGACTAAATACATCCACCTCATAGTCAAAGTCTGATTCACGTCTCTCGTTGTTGTGCCCTAGGCTTACAAAATAGCTGACTTATGCTACACAGAACAAATCTATAAATGGGCAATTCTGTGGCTTTTTAATGTCCATTTCCTGTCTTGAGGGAATTCCTTGAAGTTTGATATGTGTGTCACATATTCTATTTCTTTTAGATATGTTGTATTTAAAGGAATTTCAAGACATATTGAAGCTGTCAAGATATTCCCTTTGTAGAATATCCCAAATATTTTCAACTTTGATTTTATTTGGTGACTATTGCAGTGATGAAAATATATTTTTCACATCGAAAGGAGGCCTATTAGTGAGAGGGTCAAAGTATGTGAATATGATTTTGTTTCTTTTTCAAACTTTTCATTAATCATTCAATATATCTGTAAGAATTATCTCTTTGAATTATATTCTATGATATTTGTCTGTATTTTTCTGAATCCAAGGAATCGCTGTACAGGGGTCTGTTACCCATCTATCCTCCGGAGTACATTGAAGATAGACCTTTACTAGAACACTGTGGTAAGCTGTGTGTGTTAGCTGAGTTGCTCAAAGCCATGCATGCTGATCGTACCAAGCGAGAGAGACTGGTCTTAGTGTCCAACTACACACAGGTATGAGAATCATTTCTTTCTTTTCTCCTCCTCCTCCTCCTCCTCCTCTTGCTCTTCATCCATCTCTTCTTTGCCTCTCCCATTCTCACACTTCTCCCTTTCATCATAAAATCCACATCTTCTCTCTCCCTGCCACTCATCCTCCTCCTCCTCCCCTCCTCCTCCTCTTCCTCCTCCTCTTCCTCTTCCTCCTCCTCTTCCTCTTCCTCCTCCCTTTTCTCCTCCTCTCCCATCCCTCCACCTCCCCCTCCTCTTCCTTTTCTTCCTCCCATCATCCTTCCTCATCCTCCTCTCCTTCCCTCATCCCCTCCTCCTCCTCTCCCTCCCTCATCCCCTCCTCCTCCTCCCCTCCTCCTCCTCCTCCTGCTTCTTTCTCTTAAACTTCTTCATATTATGGCTTATATTCAGCAGTTTTAATTTTGCATTCACTATTTCATTCTCGATGCTATCATACAATGTTTAAGCCATTTTTGGCCCTGAAATGTTCATTTTTTTTTCATTTCAGACTTTGGATATCCTGCAAGCATTGTGTACGATGGAAGGTTATCTGTTTAGCAGGCTAGACAGCTCTACCCCTACGTCCAAACGTCAATCCATCCATCTCCTCCTCCTCCTCCCCTCCCCCTCCTCTTCTTCCTCTTCTTCATCCTCTTCCTCCCCTTCCTCCTCACCCTCCCCACTCCCATTCCCTTCTTCCTTCCTTCTTCTCCTCCTCATCCCCTCCTCCTCCTCTTCCTTCCCTCCTCCCCTCAACCTCCTCCTCCTACTTCTTTCTCTTAATCTTCTTCATATTATGGCTTATATTCAGCAATTTTGCAACCACTGTTTCATTCTTGATGCTGTCAAACATTTTTAAAGCCATTTTTGGTCCTGAAATTTTCATTCTCTTTTTCATTTCAGACTCTGGATATCCTGCAAGCATTGTGTACGATGGAAGGTTATCTGTTTAGCAGGCTAGACGGCTTTACGTCTACCGCCAAACGTCAATCCACCCATCTCTTCCTCCTCCATCTGCTCCTTCTTCTTCTCACCTTCCTCTTTTCTGATCATTGTCCTGCCTCTGCTTATTCACATTGTTGCTTCCATCCAGCATTTTTGTACCCAATACCCCGTATTTTACACAATCATGCTATGTTTCTACCATTTCGGTACGTCCTGAAGTTTTGATTCTATTTTACATTTCAGACTCTGGATATCCTTCAAGCGTTGTTTACGATGGAAGGCTAGAAGGCTCCACCCCTACCGCCAAACGTCAATCCATCCATCTCCTCCCCCTCCTCTTTTTCCTCTTCTTCATCCTCTTCCTTCCCTTCCTCCTCACCCTCCCCACTCCCTCTCCCCTCTTCCTTCATCCTTCTCCTCCTCATCCCCTCCTCCTCCGCTTCCTTCCCTCCTCTACTCCTCTTCCTCCCCTCATCCTCCCCTAGTCCCCCTCCTCCTCCTCCTCCTCCTTCTTCTTCCTCTTCATCTTCTTCATATTATGGCTTATATTCAGCAATTTTGGATCCACTGTTTCATTTTTGATGCTATCATACAATGTTTAAGCCATTTTTGGTCCTGAAATGTTAATTCTTTTTTTCATTTCAGACTTTGGATATCCGTCAAGCATTGTGTACGATGGACGGTTATCTTTTTAGTAGGCTAGACGGCTCCATCCCTGCGGCCAAACGTCAATCCATCCATCTCCTCCCCCTCCTCCTCTTCCTCTTCTTCATCCTCTTCCTTCTTCTTCTTCTTCTTTCTCTTAATCTTCTTCATATGGCTTATATTTAGCAGTATTGCATCCACTGTTTCATTCCTGATGCTGTCATACAATTTTTTAGCCATTTTTGCTCCTGAAATTGTCATTCTCTTTTTCATTTCAGACTCTAGATATCCTTGAAGCATTGTGTACGATGGAAGATTATCTGTTTAGCAGGCTAGACAGCTCTACCCCTACGTCCAAACGTCAATCCATCCATCTCCTCCTCCTCCCTTCCCCTCCTCCTCTTTCTTCTTCTTCATCCTCTTCCTCCCCTTCCTCCTCACCCTTCCCACTCCCTCTCCCCTCTTCCTTCCTCCTTCTCCTCCTCATCCCCTCCTCCTCCTCCGCCGCATTCTCCTCCTCCTCCTCCTCCTCCTCCTCCTCCTACTTCTTCATCTTCATTTTCTTCATATTATGGCTTATATTCAGCAGTTTTGATTATGTATCCACTGTTTCATTCTTGATGCTATGATACAATGTTTAAGCCATTTTTGGTCCTGAAATGTTAATTCTCTTTTTCATTTCAGACTCTGGATATCCTGCAAGCATTGTGTACGATGGAAGGTTATCTGTTTAGCAGGCTAGACGGCTCCACCCCTACGGCCAAACGTCAATCCATCGTAGAACACTTCAACAGTAGCTATGCTAAAGAAAGTAAGATATCA
>BQKZ01001073.1:1706-17291 GCA_036244855.1 Temnopleurus reevesii
CTGTTCGGTAAAACAAAATTTTTACATACAAGTCCCAAATCAATATATTTGATATAATTGTGAAACAATAAGAGGATGTTAGTGGATGAACCGTCGGGTATAGGATTTTACACAATATCTAGATAAAAAAATAATTAATTTTGAAAAATTCCTTTTTTTTTCAGGAGCAAGGCCCCTAAAGAACCATACATGCATAATTAAGGTGTGCAGCCCCAAAATAATGTTTAGCACATTTTTTTTAAATTTTAATGCCTACATGTATCTGAAGTTGATCAAAGGTTCTATATACAGTAAATTGTGCACTTTCCTTATAGATAAAAAAAGGGTGGTCATGAGTTTGTTAGCCTTACAGAAAGTCTCAGAATCAGACAAATCAGTTAACATCCTAACAAGTCTCGCTCCTCAAAAGGGAGAATGGCATGCATTTGCTGCCTTTTAATTCCCCCTTTTTAAATTTTTAAAGGGGGGGTGGGGTAATTGGTGGGATGGCCCCCTCTGAACCCCCTCTTCCTTCCCCAAGTATTGCAATTTGATTCTCCTGAATTCAAACAAAGTGCATACATGCAGATCAAGTAACTTAAAAGCTTCTTTTCATGAATAGGTAATTTGTTTTGATAAAAATGTAGATTCCATTTGATATGTACTTCCTCAATTTTGGCAAATTTGAGTTTTCACCTGCCAACTTCAAAGTGCCATAGAACGCACCTCCTCATTCCTCATCATTTCATTTTGTTGATACAAACTCCTTATGATATGTAGATTTGAGAAAAACTAGTGGCAATAGTGGCGAAATTTGGCGAAATTTTATTTTCTCTGCTCTTTCTTTAAAATTTTCCAGGATTTGGTATATTTTTCAAGTTCAAAAAAATTTTGTGCGTTGTCATTTTCTTCTAGTTTAAACAAATTCTGTATTTATATTTGGGCTCTTCTGTATTCTTATTCTGAAAGAGGAGAGAATATGCTATACAATAGGCACTATAACTAGCCGACAAGTGATGGATAAAATGATTTTTATAAGTCTTGTAATATCAGCTGAATTTGCCCATTTTCCACATTTACCCGACATCATTGAGATACCATGACCATGCTTGTTAGAAATCCGAAATTCAAACCTCCATAAAAAGTTAACCGTTTGATATTTTTGGTTCTGGTTTTTTTGCACTGAATTACCTGGTTACTGTAGTTTTAGAATTCATAAAGGGATTTTGAAATCAGAAAAGTGGAAAAAATATTAAATTCCCACTCTGGGCGCACTGTGCCCCTCCCCCCCCCCCAAAAAAAAACACACATAGTTTTTAAATTCTTAATTTTTGAATATATGTGCAATTGCTCTCCAATAACGGATGGAGTGAGAACTTGGGGTCATAAATATTGACATATTTTGGAGGAATTATAAAGCTCTATTGAGGAAGAGATTAATTTTTCCTGTTTCCTTCCCTTTATTCTTAAACATGATCATACATGATACTTTTATCCACATCATGTCAATCCAGGGATGTAAGNGATGACATCATTGTCTCCAGCTCGAGTAGGAATGAGTCAGGGTTGCACAGCATGGTTGGGTATAGATGGTCTGAACCACAAACACACAATACTTATTATGGCTTGCCACAAGCCTCTACTGTGCATTCTGCAATTAATCTATTGAATGTTTTCTGTGGCTTAATATTGTATTTATGATACACTTGTAACAAATGCATGCTAATTTTATTTGTTATAAAGGTCTAATCTATTATAAAAATGTAACAGTGGAAAATATATGTAATATCAAAAATGTATGGTGAGGGAGGACAAATAAATCAGAATAGAACAATCAATAAATCCCTTTTTTTTGGGGGGGGGGTGAGGGGGCTAATACATGACATCATTCTTTCTTTGAAATGTCTAATTTGTTATACAAATTTCACAACAGTGAAAAAAAAACTATTTAATATGAAAAGCCTACTATATATGGTGAAGGAGAGGACAACTAAATATCAGAATAGGACAATCAAACAATCTTTTCTTTTTTTTTTGGGGGGGGGGGGGCTAATAGATGACATCATCGTCTCCAGCTTGAGTAGGATGAGTCAAGAGTTGCACAGCATGCTTGGGTATATTATGGTCAACCACAGACACACAATACTTATTATGGCTTGCCACAAGCCCTAGCTACTATGCATACTTCAATTAATCTATTGAATGTTTTCTGTGGCTTAATATTGTATGATGCACTTGTAACAAAATATAGCATGCTGATTTTCTTTCTTTTAAGTGTCTAATTTATAACAAAAATGTAACAAAAGTGGAAAAATCTATGTAATATGAAAATCCTACAATATATGGTGGGGGACAACTAAATATAAAAATAGGACAATCAAACAATCACTTTTTTTTTTTGGGGGGGGGGGGGGTAATAGAAGACATAATTGTCTCCAGCTACAGTAGCAATGAGTTAGAGGGGGGGGGGGGGGGGGGGGTAATAGAAGACATAATTGTCTCCAGCTACAGTAGCAATGAGTTAGAGTTGCACAGCATGCATGGGTACTGTATAAATGGTCAACCACAAACACGCAGTACTTATTATGGCTGGCCATAAGATTTGCCTCTACATACTTCATTATTTTTTTTAAATATTTTACAATGGCTTAATATTGTACGATGCATTTGTAACAAATGCATGCTGGTTTTATTTCTTTTAAATGTATAATCTATCACAAAAAAATGTAACAGTGTAAAATCTATGTGATTATATGAAGAGCGTGCATTTAATGAAGTATTAATTATACATGAAATTATTCTCAACTTATTTTATGCTTTTACAATTATTTGAAAATAGCGTCCATATATATAGAAAACAAAGTAAAATCACAAAAATACCTATTAACATTTCGTTCCTTTAAATAAAGTATTTGTTTATTTTTTTTCCCTTAATTTTTGGGATGAATAAATTGATATTATCATGCAAATAATTGGTATCCAAATACAGACAATTGTATCAAACAAAATTCTTTACATATTTTTATCAAACAAAAAAAAAAAAAAACATACATAGTTTTTAAATTCTTAATTTTTGAATATATGTGCAATTGCTCTCCAATAACGGATGGAGTGAGAACTTGGGGTCATAAATATTGACATATTTTGGAGGAATTATAAAGCTCTATTGAGGAAGAGATTAATTTTTCCTGTTTCCTTCCCTTTATTCTCCAACATGATCATACATGATACGTTTATCCCCATCATGTCAAACAAGGGATATACAATACCTATGGTATATTTACAGTGTATTTCAACATCACTCACCATGACCAGAAGGGGCAAAGCATTTTAGACAAAGTAAACAACNATTCATATGATTCATGTGCATAAATAGTAAAAGGAGAGGCCAATAGCCAAGGAATCTTAGAAAATTACTTTTAAGGTTGTATTTCACACGCCTATTCATGTCTTTTGTGTACCCATGTCTTTTTCATGTGGATGAAAACTTTTTAAGAGTTCAGCTCTGGCTTTTCTGGCTATTTTAAGAACATTCATTGGTGAAGAACAACCATTATTTTTGAGGGGGAGATGGGATACCCCTCAAAAGTGAATGAAACTCTCATATTCCAGCAGAAGAACTTTCAATCAATGAGAGCCGCCCACCGCAAGCTAAAAAAAGATACACCGCTCACTCCCCAGCTGGTGAAAACCGAGACCTCCCTCTCTCAAAACTCTTTGACAACTTTCTCATGAAGCCAACAATCAGTGAATGAACTCTCCAACTTAGTCTGCAGGCACAGACCCTCTGCTTCTAGTCTGCAATTTTTATTGTGCCTAATCAGGCACGTTGCAAGGGGGGGGGGGGGGGGAGCGTGGCAGAAGGATCCCCCCAGTAAAAAAAAATGTGAAAAAACAAGATGATAATTTGCACAGAAAAATTCCACAGAAATGACAATCGTTCTGAAATATGCATGAGGTAACAAACAACTTAAAAGTAACACTGCAGCTGAAACAAAAGTGAAAGAAAACATGGCAACAATAACCACACTCTCAAACATTCACTTGTGATGGTAGTTCAGATTCTAAACAATTTTTTGAGAGCGATATAACCCCCCCCACCTCCCGATCACTTTTCATCCTGTTGCTGCCAGACCGAAAGAGGGCGCGACCCCGAGAATTCACGGGCGACGAATAAATCGGACCCAACATTCTCGCGTTCTGCATGAAGATATGATAACGCCATCAATCGGTCGCGTTGCCCTATGGTGTGCACAAAAATTATAAAACCGTTCAGAATCTTAACTATTGTGATGGTAGCTTTGAACCATTATGAACTGATATGAAAATACACCTCATGTATATTTAAGAATGGTTGGCATCTCTGCTTTCACTCACATACAGAGATGCCAATCATTCCCGAACATACATGAGATGTATTTTCATATAAATTCAAGGCATTTGTTACAAGTGAATAGCTGAGAGTGTGGTCACTGTGGTCACTTTCGCTCTTGCTTTTGTTGTTAAGTTGTTAAGATATTGACTTTTTAATCACAATCTTGTGTATATTTCAGATCACTTGGCATCTCTGCATATAGAACCCCTTCCCTTTACCGACTAGGTATTGTGCACTATGCAAATTGCAAAATGAAGCCAATGGTCTGTATCCTCAGACTAGCCTGCTACATTATTCTCCCACTCCCGNAAGCCAATGGTCTGTATCCTCAGACTAGCCTGCTACATTATTCTCCCACTCCCAAGCAGTTCATCCAATCATTCAGTCCAAGCAGACAGTCAGTCAGTCAATTGCCAGAAGTTTGATCTCGTCACAGTTTTCTGAAGTTTGATGCAGTCATACAACTTTGGTTTCAGTTTATAGTTGACAGAAGTTTGGTTAGTTTAGTCACAAGACGGAATCTTGCCATGGATATACATGTACATTTTCATTCAACCACTTTGGAGATTCCTCCCGGATTTTAATTCTAGTTTACTTCTGTTTTGGATCTATTTTGCAGCAGTTTCTAAATAAATTTCGGATATAGCAAAATTCCCCAGGTAAGTTGTAACTTCATTAGAATACTGTATAAGCTGAAATATTCGCGGTGGTTTTATGTTTGCTAATTCCGCGGTTTTGTTCTCGTGAAAATTTCCACTCTGTATGATGCACATTCATATGTGTACAAACACTGTCAAAAACGTGAAACAACAACACGCCATTATGTCAAACTGGTCCGAAACCGTGAAAATATCTGTACGCCAAAATATTGGCTTATACAGTACAGTATAATCATAAAAATAATTTATTTAATAGCCGCATCGGTTCTTGCGAACTATTCTCCCAGCTGGCCCTGCAATAACTTTCTATACGGCATATTTTTCAAATTATTTTGCAAGGTAAAGACGATTGAGATTTTCAATACAATGATTTTTCTTCTTAAATATTTTTAATATCTAACTAAAATTTTGAAGAATTTTTCATCACTTTTGTCATTTAATCAGTAACTCCTGTCATTTTGGTAATATTGATGTCATCAACTTCATTTGATTATCCATTTATAGGCATTTTAAAACAATAAGTGGAAAAAATAACAAAATCCAATGTAAATATAATGCCTTTCAATATGATGAAACTAAATTACAATATATTTCAAAAATCCTTTTTATTTTAATTTTCAAATCTTTTGTCTTTGTAAATATGTCTTTAGTTCACAGAAAATGTAGCAATTTGGTTAAATAATATTCTATCCATGGCTTTTCATGATTGAAAATAAACACTAATGATTAATTAAATCAATTTACTTCACAACCATCAACCTACTCAAATTTATCAACTCAAGATTCAACTCAACTCAAGATATCAGAAACATTTTGCCTTTTGCTAAAACAAAAATACTGTGTTCTCTTGTTCTCTTTGAAGATTGGGTCTGACCAAGAAAAATATTGTGTTGAATAAAAGCAGAAAAATCAGACGAACAGATGAATAAGAAAGTTATATATATGCAAGTTACAAATATAAGAAGGAGACACATCTGTAAAATAGATAGAACAATTTTTCAGAGAAATGTGATATATTTGGTGCTATCTAAATAGGTTTTAATCCAAAGTCTAGACATATATTCCATCTTGTATTTCAAACACAATGTAGAGAACGGCCTTGCAATAAGAATAGAAGGGGGAAGTGATACTATTGAGGAGTAGATAACTCTTGTCCTTAGAAGCTATCTTCTGTTGGTCAGGGCATAGTCCAGTTGAGGACTCTGTGTTCCAGTAGCCCCTTCCTCTGCACATATTCTTGCCCTCATTATAAAGAGACTACAGTGGAAACTCAGTATAACGAGGTGCTTGGGGCCATCAAAAATACCTATAGCAGTAATCTCTTTATAGCAGAGTTAAAAAACAATATAAAAGGTTATTAAGAGCTAGGACCAGATTTTTAACCTCTTTATAGCAGACAATTTGTTATATCAGATCTCTTTATACCGAGTTTCCACTGTATAACACTCAACCGTGGATCTTCACATAACCCTCTAATTGGGCCACGTGATAATAATAATAATAATAATAACTGTAATAAAATATGCTTAATATGGCACTTAATATTACAATACATCTCTAAGTGCTTAACAATTATTTTACACAAGTTACAATAAACAAAACTAAATGTAGATACAATGAAACCTCTTTATAATGAGGTCCTTGGGACCATGAAAATTACCTTGTTATATCAGGTTCCTCACTATAGCAGGGTAAAAACCCCCAAAGAACTATAAAGAGCTGGGACCAATAAAATCACCTTGTTATAACAGGTATCTCGCTATATCCGACCTCTTTATAATGAGGTTCCACTGTACATGAAAATCTGTGGTCGGATGTTATATTCCCTGTTTAATGAGGAAAAGTATATGAGCAGAGGAAGGGGCTATTAGAACACAGAGTCCTCAACTGGACTAGTCATGGCCTTACTGATAACTTTTCAATGAGAAATTACATTGGCAGAAACATCTGTAATAAACATTGCAAACTATTTCTAAGAAATTCACTATGATTATTTGGTTGCTGCATTATCGGTTAATACTTTGACAGGCTCCAGAAGTGTATTCCATCCTGTATTTCCACACAATGGAGAGATTAGCCTCCACTATAAAAAAAAAAAAAAAAAGGGGGATTGTGATATAATTATATTTTTCCTTTCACACCATTTGAATAACACTGCTAATTTTTGCAATGAAAAAGGAAGAATTTATGAACATTAATTTCTTTTAATTGATATTCAGAGCCTTGCCCGACATAGCATTAAGTAATGTATGCTAACTGGATTCCAAGTATTATAATCTTATTGTTATCAACCGGTTTAAGGAATACCACATAACTACGGTCTTTGGCAAGAAACACACTTAAATTTGAAAATATATTAAGTAAACCCACTTATTGGTAGAGGACTTGCTGATAAAATGTCAGTACTTCATTCAATTCAGTGAGATTTAACACTGTCCCAGTACCTTAAAACAAGATTTCAGAAAACTATGAAATACTTTGTTTTTGCTTTTACCAGTAGGTAATCCTTTAATAACTTTTTCTTTCTCTATCATAATGAAATAGGGGAGATCGAAGCATCTGTCATACATCTAAGATAATACTTCTGAGAAATTTTATATATTTGGTAAAATTTTACAGAGTCTGGACTTATCTTCCATACTGCATTTTGACCACAAATAGTTAAAGCAGCCTTGTTCTAGCTATCAAAACAGAATGGATGTGATAACACCAATTGCTTTCCTTTGACATTCAGAGTTGAGAGGAAGAAGATAAACTCCTGTCCTCACACTCCTTCTTTGTTAAATGTTAAAGCTAAATTAAATTCAGTGGTATCTTTCTTGTTGATTACACGGTGGCAACTTAGATATTGAGTTATTTTTAGAATCATCATACTATCTATATCGAGCAACACAAGATGGATGACACAATTTGAATTGCAAATGTATGGATCAGTCTTGGGAGATAGTGCTTCAGATATCTTAATCACTTTGTGAGCTACAGTGTAGTGTAAAACCCCATATTTCAGCATAAATAAATTCTAGCGATTTCACTGAATTTCAGAGCGATTTGTATACTAGCGGGCAGCTAATACTTTCATGTTTTGAGAGATTATTCTATTGTATATTCTAATGAGTGAAAAAATGTCAGCGAATTCATGATCGCAAAATTAGCGAAAACAATGTCCCAGCGAAAATTTCAGCTTGTTCAGTACAGAGAAAGTATTCATATAATACTATCTTTCAATTATCTACTGTTTGAGAAAAATCAACAAAGAAATAGCCTAACTTCAATAAAAAAATGTCATTGAGCGTCAGTTATTCTTGCTAACACTCTAACATAAATTCCTTTCCTTTGACATTCAAAGGAATCAGTCATGTCATTTAATTCATCATGGTCTTGTTGATAACTACATGTACCTATGAGCATTTACATATATCGGATTCAGACATCAGTTTGATTTAAAGGTAGAAAACTACATTTGCACACATTACGGTTATGCTTACAACTTGTTGTGTACCTCAGATATGCCAAAATTATAACCTCTATGAAGTATTTTGGTTGAATGAAGTCCAGAATATTTAATTCAAATAAAAATCTATTCTATCATAATTCATCTTGTCTCCAAAAGTATCGCGATACTCCTAGCGTATTACGGTACCACACACACACACAAACATAAGAGCACATACAGTGGGCACTTCAATACACTGCCACACCATGCGGAATACGCACTGAGAGAGACTCTTGAACTATTGGTCAACAAGGGGTCAAGGGCTGTTTTGAATTTTGAACGCACGGTCCATTAGTTCGAGGCCCGAATAGAAGAATTATTATTGGAATAACTATAAATGCGCCTATCATGATCAATCTTTGTGCTTAATTGATTGGTGATAAGCTTTAACATTTAGTACTCTTGATTGGTGATAAGCTTTAACATTTAGTACTCTTCAACATAACACAACAATCTTGGAAAGTCAAATTTTAGGCTGCAAAAGAAGTATTCTACCTTTAACACTGCTGTTTTTGCAGGGCAAAAGAAGGACTGTGTGATAACATGAATTTCCTTTGACATTCAGCAGAATGATAAACTCTTGTCCTTACAATCTTTGTCCTATTGGTCAGGGTTTCGTTTATAAATGTCAAAGCTAATCAAATTCCATGATATGACTGGTATGATTTCTTTTTAATTGGATGCCAAGAAAAACTTTGTTTTTGCCTGTTTGAATAAGGATTAAGCCTCTGGAAATTGCATTATGCCTCTGGAAATGACATTACATGATTTTTTTCCCCTTACATTTTCACTCAAAGTTAAAGAAAAGAAAACAAAACAAACAGTAATGAATGAGAAACATGTGAGATGCAACATGAAAAGAAAATTTCAGATGTCCGTTGGCTTTTTACTCCCTTGTAAGTCATATCTTCACATGAAATATGAAATGTGTTCCTAAAAATAGAGAAAAGGTAAATAATAAATATTAAGGGCAACCAAACAATTATTGGGGGGATCATACCAAACCATGGATCACTATATTAAACTCACATACCGACTTGGAAATTACTGTATAATATCCAATTTTCTGTTTAAATCTGAAGAAGAGGAAAAAAAGGGACAGCAAGCCCAAATAAACTTTCCGGGTGATTTTTTAAAGTTATACTTCACATGACATTTAGTATCTAGTACGTGGCGCAGTAGATAAAGTGATGAATTTACCTATTATTATCATTATTATCAATAGTGCTGGCTTGTAGGAATGGGGATGCAAAAAATTGGCAATAGTATTTGGGTCTGGCTTTTAATTCAGATAGGGTAAGTCATGGGAAGGACAACCAATTTGTTTTTATCTGGACAGCAAAAATATGCCACGTGTTGACGAGCGTGTGGAGATATGTTACTGGTCCCCATGTCTTTATGGTTTTTTCTTATGTATCCTCATAAAACGATATAAACTATTTACATAAAATATAGTGGGTCATGGGACAACAGATCAGTGAGCCGTGTTTGATAATGTGCAGACACAACAATCACAAGCCAGTTCTGACTTGAATGCCATTACTATAGGGAGTATTGAATTGGCGTTTAATTTAATTTTACGGAAATGGATTATATCGTATTTTATCCTAATTTGGCCTGTCGTGAACATTTCTTCAGCAGTCTTTCTCTGAGTCACATATGCATGATGCATTTTTTTTAAATCTAAAACAGTAAAAGTTTTAAATATTTCAAGTGCGGAAAAAGATAACCTTGGCTTTTAGTAATTAAGTGAAGTTATCTCAAGACACACATGGGGTGTAAAAGTAATGAGTTCTAATGACATGAGGGGGAGGGAGAACATTTATCAGATGTCTGTACAGCCAAAACATGTAATTAAATAAATGCAAGAATTTAAGAAATAGAACTTGAATATAAACCCTGGGAGTGTATTTGCTGAAGGGGGATAAAGGAAGAAATCATGCCTGTTGAAGGAGTGTGAGGAATTGTGTAAGTTACAATTAACTTTAATATTGACTACTTGAACCAGGTTGTTCATAAACATAATTGTGACTTACATAATTCAGTCGTCAATGGTATAACTTCTCAAACACTGACAAAGTGCCACACATTTTTAAAGAAATGAATTTGATCATTTTTAGGGAGAAAAGGGAGGGTTGGAAAGGAGAAAGAGGAAGAAAGCAAAGGACATAATCAACTGGAGGGGTGGAGGGAAGGAGGGGAGGGGAGCACGGACTGTCTCTTATACACATCTAGATGTGTATAAGAGACAGTTGTGATG
This sequence comes from Temnopleurus reevesii, assembly GCA_036244855.1. Classification (NCBI taxonomy): domain Eukaryota; kingdom Metazoa; phylum Echinodermata; class Echinoidea; order Temnopleuroida; family Temnopleuridae; genus Temnopleurus; species Temnopleurus reevesii. Next base: position 12,473 of record BQKZ01001073.1, read on the forward strand.
GTCACGAGTCATTGTATTTTTTTTTTTTTNGAGGAACATTTCCAGACGGAGTGGTTGAAAGAGAAGGCAGGAAGACCTTGGATGGAAGGAAAAGAAGATGGGGGAGAAGGAAAGAGCACATGAGATGGAGAGATGGAGAGAAAAATCCAAAAGAAGAAGGTGTGAGGGGAAAGACTTAATACAAAAAAGGAAAAATTTAATTTTTTAAAGAGAGTGGAGAAGACATGAACGAAAAAATTAAAAAATACCTTGAAGAGAGTAAGAAGATGCAAAGAGGATTATGAAAGAGACGGCTTTGTAGCAAAAGACCAAAAAAAATATTTTTCACCCTCAGAAATAATCTCCAAATCCACCTCCTAATCTTATTTCACTGGTATTAAGGCCATAGCCTTCACCTCATAATCAACTCATAACTTCTTACAGCTTACAATCAGATAAACATATGAAAAATCCACAGGATAAACTCGTGGGTTAAAAGTGTATCGGCATAGTCATAAATCGGGCCTCTAACAAGCACGCCCCTGGCGATTATTAAATTCCTATTTTCATTGATGGTGATGTTTGATGTCAACGCTGTGATGTCCTAATTTGTTGGTTGTTATCAGTTGGCAGCGTCAAGAGGTCCCCATTAACAATATAAATCAATCAGAGATACCAGTATATCGCAGCCAATTTGGCTTCTGCCAATTTTCATCCAAAATTGTCTTTTACTGATTGTCCTTTACATATTTTCTTAAATTTGTAGGATAAAAGGAGAAAAAACTTATATAAAAGTTGATTCTTTCTGACACTTTTTCTGAAAGTTTAACGTCTGACATATTGACAAGGTAAAGAAGGGGGAGATTTGAAGGCAACATGCTGGAGATGAAAAAAAAAATTAAAATAAAAAATCTTTAGCACTGATGTGACCCTCAAAAAAAAAGATGTACTAATAAGATTACCGGTACATGGTGTAAATTGAGACATTTGGGGCTTAAATGCTAACAAATGATGATTTACACATTGTGCATGTCAGATAAGCATAGTATAACAAGATTTCATCAAGAAAACAAAATATCATAAATATAAAAATATAATTTTCTTTGCACTATATCAATGCAAGTCAATGAAAGTACCTTAATTATATCTCCCTTTTACTTCTATGAGAGATGTCAGTAAAGCCTCTGTTTACCTAAATGTGAAGTACTACATTTAAAATGACCTAAGTTGAATATAAGAATTGTTGATTTTATGAATTTTATTTTTGTGTGTATTCATAAGCTCTGTAGGCAAGAAATTTTCAAAGTCACTAAACCCAAATCAGAAGTGGCCATATTAACAGAGGCCAATATTAGCAAGATCAAGACTTTGCCCATATGGTATTTTGTATTGTATTCATTGACAAAAAACTTTGTCATGTGCTTCATGGGGTGTGTTATATGCCTGAAAAAGGAGATAATTTTACAGTGAACATATATTATCATTGAAAAGTAAATCGGGCAAGCAATGTTCCTCCCTTGGCAAGTAAACTTTCTAGTTTAAAATAAATTTTGTAGAGGCCTGAGCACTTTATCGTACAATGGATCAAAATTTTCAAGTCTGAACAGAGAGCATGAGAGTGATGATTGAGATGTTAGCAGCTACACCTCATTTAGCATGAGTTACACAACATTCTATCAAGATACTGTTGCTATTGGATCACAGAGTTCCTAACTGAACAATGTGCCTGATCAATACAAGGAGGCACCACCAGATTTGTACAATAGATCAAACTTTTAAAGTTTAAAACATCAGAGTAATGATCACGTTAGCAGCTACATCTCATTTAGTATGAGTCTCGCAACATTCTGTCAAGATGCAGTTGCTATTGGATCACAGAGTCCTAATCTGGACTAAGTTTCTATAGTGTGAACAGGGCATAAGGGTGATGATTGCGACATTACCAGCTATACCTCATTTAGCATGAGTCACACAACATTCTATCAAGATGAGGGAAACTCGCTGAAGGACGTGGAAATCAACAACGCCTTCCAAGGATGAGCGCTGAGATACCCATCAAAACAAGCAGAAACAACACCCCTTTCATACCAACAAAATTCAGAGGTCTGTATTCCGATATCGAGGTTTAATTTAATCACAAAGAAAGCTACTGACATTTAGCTTGGGTCTATTGAAAAGTTAAACCAAGGGTTTAAATGACAATGCCTTAGACCTGGGTTAAGTTGAACCTTGCAATCGGAATACTGGCCATAATTTCTGTGATAAACTATTGCCCCGTTCACACGGCCAACCAAATTTAGGCCGGTTTGAAGTCTAAATTTGTGGGCCAGTGTGTATTTGCACCATAATAAAGGCCAGGCCAAGACATCCTCAGGCTGGCCAGAAAGCAGGCATAAACAGGGAAAGACAAGTAAATTGGACGATAGCTTCCAATAATGAGCATAAAATTACATGGATTAAAACAAGAGAACGTACATCCCTTTCAGACAAGAAGATTTTGAGTACCCTCAATTATGTTCAATTTGAAAAAAGGAAAAAATATGGTCTGCCGTATAAATGTCAGGGCTCAAAATAGGATTTCATCAGGGTATCTTGGATAAGGATATTATGACGAAGGGCATTTTACCTTTTCATTGCAAGACAATAGAGAACTAGAGGAAATCGAAAGAGGGCATCACGGAAAGCAAAAAGGGCACCAACAGCAATTGCCTTGAATTGATATGGGCTGATTAAAACCCTTAAATGTTCTATACAGGGTTTCAGTGTCACGCATTATGACGTTGTTGGTTTTTTTTTAAAATCATCAAATCATGCTGTCTGATGTACCTTTTTACATTCTGATTGGTCAAAAAACATCAAGGAACGCAAATAAGAATATAGTTATGCAAGCACTATCAACATCTATATGAAAACTGAATACAGTGTACCACTGTTGCTTTATTCCTACACAGCATGCCATGTAGGCCATATTCAGAATATTAGTTTTTTTAGAGCATGAAACATTAATTTTGAATTCTCATATTTTCACAGCTTAGTTTATGCATGCCAACAACTATTTAGGTAGCATTAGGGATCTGGTAGTTGATAAATTTTTTTTTTACTTCACAATGTCTTTGTGCCTTTCACCATTCATGCCTTTCACCATTCATTACAAATAATGTAAATATTCAATTTCTATCTTTCAGCTAAAATGGACATCGCCCACCTTCCTCTTCAATCGCTTCTTCTATCCCTGGGACTGGTACTACTTGGTCTAGCCCCAGGGGAGGGGCAGGGGCCTACCAAGCGCCCCCTCCCAGGGCAAGAGGAGCATAGGACATGCAGGGAGTGCTGTGAGAGGGGTCTCCCAGGGGTACAAGGCAACCCTGGATACCCAGGGGTGCAGGGACCAGCTGGTTTACCAGGTAAGGATGAACAGAGGACATGCAGGGAGTGCTGTGAGAGGGGTCTACCAGGGGTACAAGGCAACCCTGGATACCCAGGGGTGCAGGGACCATCTGGTTTACCAGGTAAGGATGAACAGAGGACATGCAGGGAGTGCTGTGAGAGGGGTCTACCAGGGGTATAGGGCAACCCTGGATACCCAGGGGTGCAAGGACCAGCTGGTTTATCGGGTGAGGATTCTGATTTTCACCAATGCTGTGCCTGAATAATTTTGACAGATGCTAGATTGTCTCGAAAGTATGACACCAGGGGCCAACTGCACGAAATGGTCTTACTAGCTATCCTCTTCTTACTAAAACTAAAAACATCTTAACTTCTTGTACCATCCTCTTAACATATACGTATCCACGTTTGTGTCTGTGTTGAGAGGGTGGCCCAAGAAGGTAAGCCATCATAGCAGAAGAGCATAGCTCAGACCATTTCATGCAATTGGCCCAATGGAGGTAACAAATATGATATTTCCTTCATGAACAGATTAGGTACTTATTCAGAAGGTGAATAAAAGTACAGAAATGCATATAGAGGTTTATGGTTTAACAATAATCTGCTGAGAGCTCAATGCACTGTGCATTATTATTTCCCTCGCTTAATTGCTTAAGCATTCATTTTCTAATAATAGATTCCCACCAGCTAGGTACTCATTTTCACCTTGGTCGAGTGCAGCAAGATGTGAATAAATTTCTTGCTGGACAAAATTAACATCATGAGTAGAATTTGCATACATTATTATTTGTTACTACATCGGGCAAGCCTCAGGCAAGCTTTAGGATTGTCAAGAACAACCTTTGTGTTAATAGAGGTATGCATAAAATTTGCAACTACAGGGAATAATTTTCCTGGTATCGCATCGCAATTTGCTATGCATTTTAGCAAGACTGCTATACAAAATATATTTTGTGTAGCAACTTTTTCACATAGAACTGTACAGGTAAAGAATTGGAAAAGTTTCCTCAATGTCTAAAACTGCTAATCAAATTTGAAAAGGAAAATTATTTCTGATCTACATATATTGGTAAACCCGCCTGTTGTAGATGACAAAGAGCTGAATTTCTTGCATGATCGAGATCAAAACAACAAAGGGATGATGAACTTTACAAGGAGAATAGGATGCAAGAAAAGGACAATAGGAAATATTCCATTTCACACCTCTAGGGATGGGCGCTGCCAAGTCAAGGAGCCCCAAGAAACATCACGAGTGATGATGCATGTTTCCTGGACTCTGTTTCGAAGAGCCTTGTTTGCAATATCAAGTCACAAGCGACTGCTATAATAGCTGTCAAATCTTGGCATTAGATTTCAATAGAATGCATTATGGATATCAGGTAGACGTTGAAAGTAATTGAAACCCTTGCTTTCCTTCGATCATCTGTATTATCTTTCAGCCCCCCCCCCCCCC
>BQKZ01001073.1:32436-44637 GCA_036244855.1 Temnopleurus reevesii
CTAAATCTCGGAAAAAGACAAGCTCGAGATTCCAAACTCGCTATAGTGCAGACCAAGATTGTCAATCTCGAGATTAATTGCAAAGATGGCTGATCGGGCTAAAAGCTCGAGATCAAGGAAACTCGGGCTAGTGCAGCGCCGGCTTAAAACCGGTAATAAGACTACTGATGAAGAAAAAAACGACCAAACAAACAAATGGATGAATAAACTAACAAATATATAAATAAATGTACAATCAAATAAATAAATAATTTTGCTACCTGCTCATGCTATCAAGCTCAGAACAATTGATATGGTCCATTAATCAGAACCCATTGTTACAAACTTTATAGTGATAACAGATAACCCAAAAATTCTAACTTGCGCTGTAATGGGAGATGACTACGAATGACAACATATCATTCAAGTCTCATCAATGACAAACAATTTTGGGGGTTCTGTACGGTGTTGAAAGACGGGTGGTAAACCAAGATACTTAATCATCTTCTAGATAGAAATTGAACGAAAGTGATTGATTGAAAAATAAGAATGAATCACATCAAGCGTTTGTTTTGGTCATCTTGGTACAGGCAGGGAACCCCTCACAATTCCCTGGTACAGATACCCAGAGCTTGTAAATCCGATATATTATACATTGCATGTAAATTCTGTCCATACAAAAAGTCTAACATAACAAAATCTGTCATTAAACTTAAATAAAGTGAAACACTCTGGCTAAAATTTCACAAGATTTTTTTTCTGGCAAAAAGTTTTGTGCAATGAAGCTCTGATATCATTACAGGGGCTGGGGTCTTTAGAGTGCAAGCCTATAAAGAGAATTTGGAGCAAAAATGGAAAACATACTGGCTAAAGTTCTGTGAAAGGGGCATTTTTTTTTTACTTCTAATATATGAAGATAATTCATTGTCTGTTTTTAATGATTTAAAACAAGAAAAAGAGGGAAAGAGAGAGAGAGGGGGGGGGGGGAGAAAACATTGCCCAGATGTAAATGTAATGACATTTCAATGATAGTCTAGACATTTTGTTGCAATTTTGTTACATTCACAAATACCAGCTATTTTTTTCACAAAGTGTCTGCTAATCACTTCAGGCTTTTCATGTTCAGTAATAAAAAGGGGTGAGGAATTTACCGACAGGGTATTGATATCACTAACAAGCGACACATTCAGTTCCAGACAAACGCACGTAATGATTTCTTAATTTAGATGGAAGGATTAGCAATTATCATAATTCGTTCCCAAGGTCCAATTTAGCTGCAAAATAAACCTTGACGGGTTATCAACTTTAGAAAGCGGACTCATTTTAAATTGAAAGTCTGATAAAGTTATTATTTAGCTATTCATGGATTCTCACAATTTACTAACGACTTTGTGACTAGCAACAAATTCTCAATCAAACAATATTTATTTTTGACAATCTGGGGGCGATTGCTTGAAATTTTTTTATTAAACCTCCTATAACAAGTTTAATGCTACCTGTAGAACAAGGTATTTCTAATTATCCAAAGTACCTCATTATACCGAGTTTCCACTGTATCAATACATGTTGGTGTCTATGTTAAAAGGATGGCACAAGAAATTAATCTATCTTGGCAAGAATTGGATAACAAAGACCGTTTCCTGCAACTCGCCCCTGGTACAAATTCCTTTTCTTTTTTATGATTTTCATTTACATTTCACAGAAAGGGAAGAAAAAAAACTTGCTTTATTGCCCACCTCCTGTGCTATTCTTTTTTTTTTTGATGAAGAAAAAAATACACCACAACTTGTCAAGACGTTGTGAACAGGGTGACCAAAACAATTCTAAAGGGCAGAGGATGTTTACAACAAGTTCCCAATGGAATGAAGAATTTATGCTAAATTCCTGTTTGTAAGACATCATCAATCTTCATAACAAGCAATGATAGCAAACTAGACATCAAATGACTCACTTTGGGTATAAAAGTGATAAATCAATAAATTGTCTTCACTGTTTATTTGGAGGTACGCGTAAGCTTAAGATTTATTTGCAAGATAATATCTAATCCTGTTTGGTTTGTTTTAAAGAGCTTCAATGTAGGTCTGTGTGAAAGATTTTTTAGTTTACTTGAGGTTTGAATAAATAGGAATATTTGAGGACCAATATTTCCTTTATTTCTTTTCTCATTTCTTTCTACATTTTTTTTTTTTTTTTTAATTTCTTCTTTTCATTCACTTTCCCTTCTTTCAAGATTCCAAAGAAGATTCTCTTCAAGGATGCAATGTTATTTCAAGTCATGTATCCCTTTTCCCTGTCCCCCATTCTCCTCCTTCCATCTTTCCCTGTCTCTCCTAACACCCCTGATTCTCTCTCTATTTCTCTCTCTCATACTCTCTCTCTCTCAATCTATCTATCTCTTCGCTATCTTCGAATTGCTTCCTCACCTCCTCTCACCTTTCCTCTTTTACTTTATTCAATTTCCTTTCTTCCAAGATTTCATGGAATGGAAGATTCGCTTTTCAAGGATGCAATGTTATCCAAAGTAATGCAATTCATCTTCACACTAGCTGAAGAAATTCTGCAATGGTGGCTTCAAAATACGCTCATCAACAGGCCCGGCGCATTGTGAAAATTGGGATGAGGTCATGAGGTTTGCGATTTGGGTTGTGAAATTCATGACCAGGGATGCAAAGTATGTGACCCAGGACACAAAATCTAAAACCTGCAATGAGAGATTTTGCATCCCAGAATGCAATATTTATGTCCCCGAGTCACAAACTTCGCACCCCAGATCCGAGGAACTAAAATAAACACCCTGCACTGGCGATCTTCATGTCCCAGGTTCCAAAAATTTGCTTCACAGTCACATACCGTTGTCTAAAATCATGAACTTAAAGTCCGAAGTCGCAAATTTCACAACCCCTTCGCAAACTGCTAAGTGCACATGACCTTTTGTCTAGCGTACTTAGGAGATACCATGAGCTCTGGCTAAATTTGATAATCGAGCAGAATTACAGATGGAAACGGGGTGGGGCTACCTATGCCAACATTTAATATGGACAGGATGAAAATTTAATCTTTTTCCTCTCACAACGTACGAAAAAATGTTCATCCTCTACCCTTTCTGCATGCCCAACTTACCACATGCGACCACATGGGCTTTTGTTTAGCATAATGTACATGTAGGAAGCACCATAAGCAGCTAAGCCCTTTCTAAATTTGATAATCAAGCAGAATTACAGAGGGAATATGGGATGGGGCTGCCTACGAAAACATTCATGATGGACAGGATGAAAATTTAATTATTTTCCTCTCGCAAAATCCTCCACCCTTTTTGCATCCCTAACTTATGGCATGCGACCACATGGACATTCGTTTAGCGTACTTTGATAGGATGGACCATAAACCCTGGCTAAATTTGATAATCAAGCAGAATTACAGAGGGAATAGGGGGTGGGGCTGCCTAAAACAACATTCATGACGGACAGGATGAAAATCTTATCCACAAGACTATTCTATAAAGACATATTCCCACACCACCACACATCCGTCATCGAAATGTCCGAGATCATTTCTCTCAGGCTCACATCCCCAAACATTTCCAAGTCCATTTCTCTGTTTTCCACGCGTCTGCATGGTGACAGAACGTCAACAAAGATCTCAAAGGGTCCAACGAACTCTGGACGCACCAACCATCGTCTGGCAAGCATTACGCACAGCATGACAGGGGACTATTCTTTGAGGATATGACGATTTCAAGCTGAAATCAAAACACCCATTGCGTTAATTTCCTTCAGCAATAAATTCTTCCACATTGTGCTGCACTAAACCCAGGTGAGGTGAATGAGTACCTGGAAGGAATATTCATTCCTTGAAATGCAATGTGCGCTAGTGTACACCGGAGTGGACCAGGGTAATAATAATGCAAAACGCCTTGAGCACTTCGAGGAATGGATACGTGCGTTGTATAAATTGCATAATACTGAATAGGCCGGTTCACTCATTAGATTCAAATTTAAGCCTCACAAATATCAATGTCAAAATCACCCTGTGATTTACACTCTGGTCAGCGGGGTGGTATTTCTGAATAATCACACTCCAAAGAGCGATTTGGATCTCGATGCGAATCAGAAGAAAATTGTGTCAGCACTACGAATTAGGTGATCCTGATATTGATGTCAGGATACCAGTAATTTGCCGTAGTATGAACGTCCCTTATAAAGACAGACATTTCATAAGAGCTCAGCATCCTCTTTCCGTCAAAATAAGTCGCTCGAAAAGATCATCATAATGCGCTTATCCTGGCCTCTAGCCAGCGAGATGGCCGACGAAATTGGTACGAGGAAGGCAACGTTTGAAGCATTATGCATGCTGATGTTTTAGAATCATAAAAATGGTTTTGATGACCTACATTTTCATAACTTCATGTACATGTATGACATTATATGTGCCAGAAGTATATGTATGGCACAGGAAGCCTTCAGCAACAAAACTACCCGAAACAGTCCTTCAGGTTTATTCCCAACACCGCCTAAAAGTAAACCACCCCCTCGTTTTCTGTTTCGAGCATCCTGCATATAAGTGGTCAATCGCACAATACCAGGGTTAAAATATACTAAAAATAGCCCTAGAAATATATTTTGCAGGGGCTATTTTCATGGCCAAACTTGTACCATGGTGATGCAACTTAATTTTCTATCAAAATTATGTTAAGAGCCCCTGGCATGGCAAATTGCATCCCAAAATATTTCAGCAAATATTATTTTTGAGAATCAGGAATATATCACTATGCAAGCAATAGTGATTTTGGAACATTGCAATATACAATTTTCTGAGATAACTTTCTAGGCTCTGATGGATTCGCAATACCTTCTTCATGGTTGTGTGAATGGGGCTTGAAATATGACAGTGCGAACAGGGTACCGGTAATATGGAAAGGGCAAGTAGAATCGCCAATGACTAACATCAATTGGGTCTAGTCCAATCACCCTCCATTGCTAGTCTGCAATTACAGACCCTTGGCTTCGGTTTTCCGCAACATAAATTTATCATTTACATAAAAACAGTTACTCCACACAAAAAAATAACTTGCTTTATTTGAAAGCGTAAAAATCAGACTAACATATCAAAACAAGTTTTCGTTCACACTTTTTTGATCCGTTTGTCTGATTTTTGCGCTTTTAATTGTAATCAAAGCAAGACAATTTTGGCATGGAGTCCTCCTTAATGCACAATCAAGAGTCTGATTTTATTAAAAATCCCTCTACCAAGGAGAGGAAGAAGCAATGCAGAATTAATGCAGTCAGTTACAAGGGAATAATGTCAGTTTCCGCATTTGACAGTTTTAGACCTCAAACCTTTTCTACACTTTAATGTACAGTTGTATCTGAAAAGGTTGCTAAACAAAACATCTTTTGTATCGTAATCATGCTACAATGCATAACAAATTAACAGGAAAATTATTCCCTCACTATTACAAACTTTGCGATTACAGACTTTGTATCATGCATTGCATATGCTTACACAGAACGTCAAAGGTCTGTGCCCGCAGACTACTCCCTTGCTACAAATCGACTTTCAAACGTGTTTTGATTCGACACTAAATCAAAGGATGTCCACCAATCATTGACACCCAAACTTTAACCCATTGACATCTGGACTCTGTTAAAAGAAAAGTCTACCCAAAAATAATAATCTTTAACAGGAGCAGGGCAATTATATGTATGTGAGCAGAATATATAAAAAAGTGTGAGGAGAATTATGAATTTATGATGATTTGAAAAAGGGCAAATCTGTGAACATTTTCTGACATGTTGCTAATTTGATGACATCAAGGGTGAACTGCTAACCATCGTATTGTTTATATTTATGGCAGAAAATTAATCATTTCTACAGAAAGATATATTTTCATTAGTGTAAACATGCAAAAACAATTTGGGGTCAACATATCTATCGTGAATATATCCTATAGATAAAGTTTTGAGGAAATCATATTTTGGGAGGAAAATTAAAGTAATATTTTATATGAAAGATTGATATAGATAATTAATAGATTGTCAATTGTGCACCTACAACATCATCTGTTGACAATTTTTCTAAATATTTGGACATTGTCGTTCATAACTTTCGTCCAATATTTCTCAAACTTTTTTGTTCTGTTCGTTTGATTTTTCTGCTGTACTGTTTAAAACAAATATTATTTTACTTTTTTGGGTAGACTGTTCTTTTTTTAATAAGCCATTGAAATCTGAATCGCATTAATGCCATAGGTTTTGAACAGGGAATACCAGGATCTATTTTATTAAAGCAAAGGGTTAACTCAGCTCCCTGGTTCCTGCTACTGATGGATCAACTTGATTGCCCCAATCTCTCAAAGAGTAGTCTGCAAAAACAGCCATATTTTGATAACTGAACATATTAACTCCATTAAAGGCTTGGTTAAAACTACATATACATGTACCTTGTGTGCGATGGATAATGGGAATACCTTGTACAATTAATTAATTTTGAACCCTGAATAACCAGTAAAAATAACTTATTGAGAAATAACAATGTTCAAAGGCAGAAAAATCAGGCAAACAGATAAGAAAGTAAAATAGGACAATGAATAAGAAAGTTATAAATACAAAATTGATTTTCATACAAATTGGCAAATTTTGGTCACGTTTTTAATAGTATGTCACGCGCTTCTTGATTGTTATCTTATTATAACTTATTGTTTTTAAGAATCCATCTTAGCCCATAAATATAAAAATATTCAAAAGGTTGAATCCATGCATTTATCAACAAAATGTTGGGTTGGGGTTTGGGGTTTTTGTTTGCATTAAAGGGTTGGAAATGAGGGATTTATAATGATAAGATATATAAAAACTACTTGCAGAGAAGTGAATGACATCATATTACATGACCAAAATATAATTCTTTTATTCATTGTCTGATTTACTTCAAACTTTTGTTGATCTGTTCATATGATTATTCTGCTTTTATAAATCAAAGTAATTTTTCCTGGCACAGAACGAGCCTTTAACTATTCACCATCACGTTCCTGGGCGATTCCTGTTTGGTTGGATTTATTTATAAGTACTGGATCGCTTTGGATGAGAATTTCTTAGCAAATTAAAACCTCTGTGATTAGTGGTGTAAAAACCAAAGGAAGTTAGTCTCACTAAAAGTGTCAGAAGCTATCTTCTCTCTTCCGACAATGATCTATTGGAATTACGAGTCATCGATAAAAACTTGTAGGTCAAATTGCTTTGCAAGTCTTTTTAGATGCAAATATTTTTCTTTTTTTTTGGGGGGGGGGGTAAAAAAAAACACCTGTACCCTATTTACACATCCACAGTGACAAGAGGATCCCCTGGTGTCATTGGGGGATCCCCCATCTCAATTTGTTTGTGAACACCCCTGAAAATTCTAACCATGAGATGCCAATCTAACGGCGTGATGCTCTGAGTTTTTGGCTTGAGAGCGGCCCTGAATCGATAATCCCCAAAAGAGGGATACATTACAGCTGGTTTTACGTAACATTGAACCAAAACATGTTCAAATAAAAAAATGTCCCGTTCCCTGGGAGAAAGTTCTCTTGCGTGTGAACGGGGGGGGAGATAAGAATCTCTTTATACGTATCTATTGTATTGTATTGTATCACCTTGAGAATCCCGNTGGGGGGGATAAGGGGGGTGAACGCCATAACTCTGGCAAGTAGCTCTTCAAGTCGCTTGCCCGAACACCAATATCTATTGCCCAAAACAAACACACACACATATAATTGTTACTGTTACTGAAGCTGCTCAAATGATGGAATTTGCAACTGGCTAAGGTATTATTGTCATTCAAGTATTCAAGTAAGTACTTGGACTATGAAATGATTAGGAACTTGCCCAATTGGGTAAGTGACAATTTCTTTTGCTTGAAAGATGATGTATCATCTTTTTGTATACTAATATAAATTTACTTACCAAATAAAGTATGTAAATAAATGATTGGAGGACAAATTATTGATTAATGCAAAATTATACAAATTCTAAATATTTAACTGACCCAAATAATTGAAATTTGCAAGCCAATTACAATGTACCATTACCACAACTATATTTGGGCTTGAATTTTTTCTTGTTCAAAACTTGTCTGGGGGAGGTGGTACATCTGGCTAATAGTTTTAGAGCGTCCCTGAGATAGAAAATTCACATTTCTATCCCAATCACGTTATCAAATTTTGACTCTTTTTTACATTGCAAAAAAGGGAACTGCAACAATGATTAAGCTCTCAATGCCATCAAATACACTTCCACGCATTGCTGAATTAAAATGCAACCATCGGTAAATATTATCACAGATCATAACTCAAAATGTCAAGACAATAAATTCCTGAAAACTTAAAAAGTTGGACAGTCCAAGTATTTCTCATTAAAAAAATATTGAATTCATTGAATTTCAGACAAATAAAAAACCCTTCTACACAAGTCTATATGAGTACTCTAATGAGGGAAAATACAAGTGAATTCGTGGGCGCGAATTAAGCGAAAATAAAAACCCCAGAAAAAATTCAGCTTCTACTATATTTTCATCAAGAATGAACTTTCACAAGAGGTCAGTCATTGAGTTATTTCACAATCGGCATAACACAAAGAACAAATTGGTATCATTTGGAAACTATTTCACTGCGGTTTATGATAAGCCCACGTGAAGATGACTTTGCAATACGACCAGAAAACCAGCTGGGTTTCTAGTCTACACCCACAGAGTCAGTAACCTTGAACAATGCTCTTAACTTTTATATTTTGCATGCAAACTGCAGATCCGTGGTTGTCTTTAGTACTTTATATTGGCCCATATTCCAATAGTGAGGTTTAACTAAACCCACGATTATTAAAGTTATTTCATAGCCCAAGTCTAAGAATTAAACCAAGAGTCTAATTACGATAAACCTGGTTTATTAGTTAAAGCTCACTATCAGAATACAGGCCACTGTGTAGAATATGAACATTATTTAAAAGGATAATTTGTCCCTCCGCCATTGTGGGGACTTTGAAAGGGCCCAGGTGAGCAGAAAGGGCACAAAAATTGAGTTCTAGAATTGGCCATATTTAATAATGGGGTGCAAATATGCTTAAGATTAGAGGTCTGCCAATTTTTCTTAAAGGTACTTTTTTTTCCCAGGGAGAAGGGTGCTTAATGTGCCATGGGGTCTGCCAAATTTTTTTTTTTATAATGGCGGGGGTAGCCAATACCCCTAAGACCACCCCCATTCCCTATTTCCCCTATTTATCAAATCTTGGGTACTGCAATGTTTGAGCTACTTATGTATCAGTCAAACCTGTCTATTGGGGTCACCAAGGGAAACAAAAATTGACCACTAAAGACAGGTGACCTCTGTAGACAACACACATTTTCATTTGGAACAAATTTAGGTGGCCACTACAGACCGGTTGACTGTAAATGTCATGATCCATATTTTTAAATCCCATTTTGATTTTGATCATACCGATTTAGATTTTAAGAGACTAAAATATATCTTACTAAAATTGCTTGGTCTACATGTACTTCAAATTGGTTGGAAATGGCAAAAGAATTCATTGAATTGACAGAACTTTAGTTTTTATCAAATTCAGTCATGAAAGCCAGTTCTTTCTTTATCTGTTTTCTGAGAAACCAGTACAAACAAACTCCTTATATGCATAGTACTTGTAAAAAAAGCAAAGCAAACTTTGAAAAGTTTGTGCCATATAAGTTTTGCAAATAAGATTTGCAGATTTTCAGTGTTTAACTTTTTAAATCCATCTTTGAGGGGAAAGGGGGAAACTGATGAAGCTCAAATAGTACTTATGAGAGCAGTTTAATCAGAATCACATTTTCATTGTCATGGTATCCAACTAGACACAAGAAAATGGCATCATATGATCACAATAATGTAAAATCCTGCCCTACTTTCAATAGCAAACATGTACAAAATCAATAGCAAGAGGGCAGCAGGCACAATTTCTTATCAGTTTTCATCCAGTCTGTACCCACAACCTTGGTCTTTATCCACTGTTTAAGTATGTAATAGGGGTATAACAAAATTATTTGACACTTATGAATGAAAATGATATATGACAGCCAATTAGAGCATAAAAAAGTTTCAAAAGGCACTTTTTCCTAAATTTTAATGCAACATTCTCCCCATGACACAGAGCCTCGTTTGGAGATTACGGGGATAAACAAGGGCAGAGGCTGACATGTAAATCAATGATTTACCACTATCCTGCCACTATGGAAGGTTATTCACTATGGGCAGATAGTCACTATGTACAGGTAGTTACTAGGGACAAGTGACCACTAAGAAAGGTTTGAAATTCATGTGCCTACCTTGACTTTTGGAGAGCATGGCTGAGTGTAATACAATGCATATAGCATGTACATGGCGCATATCCTCGTCTGGAGATCATGGGGTTCAACAAGCCAAGAATAACTAGGAACATGATTGACCACTATGGGAAGGTGGTCACTATGGACAGGTGGTCACAATATACAGGTAGTTACTAGGGGAAAATAACCTACCTTAACTTTTGGAGAGCATGGCTGAGTGTAATACAATGCATGTAGCATGTACATGGCCCATATTCTAGTCTGGATGTCGCGGGTTTCAACAAGCGATGACTGACCACTATGAGAAGGTGATCACTATGGGCAGGTGGTCACAATATACAGGTATTTCCTAGGGACAAGTGGCCACTAAGGTAAGTTCGATATTCATGTGCCTACCTTGACTTTTGGAGAGCATGGCTGCGTGTAATACAATGCGTATAGCATGTACATTGCGCATATTCTCGTCTGGAGATCATGGGGCTCAACAAGGGACGAGGCTGACAGTGCAAACGCTTCTGTAGTGAACTGTGAAGACAGAAAGAGAGAGAATGTGATAATTGTCTTCTCCAAGACATGATTCATCATTTAGTTTTAATTACTTTTATCTTATTTATAATTGATTTTGTGTTTTCATTTTAATTTGTTAATTTTTATATATGTAAAATAAAAATAACAACAACAGTCACATGAATGACCACACAAATCAACATTAGACATGATAGGCCAAATTTTTCTTTATTTGTAAGCCACCAACCAACCCTATTATTTGTCCAATCTGAACTGTTAATTTTTACTTTTAATTCACATGAAGAAAAAAAATTGCCTGTTAGTGCACTTTAAATACAAATAGTCATCAAATATACATGTAGCTGAAATGTAGATTTTTCTTAGATTCACTGTCTTTTCATTTCCTTTTAAGTCATATTTTCTGCATGAAATATGTAAAAAAAAAAAAACACACCTTTTCCCAAACAAAGCGCTGCATTTTTCAGATATTGCAGTCGTTTAACTATCAAACATGACTTTTAACCATACGCCTCATGAGACAAAAATGAAATTCATTTTATCGTAGTCAATTTTTGCAATTATAATTGTGCCTAAATATATTGCATCTATTTGCTTTGTACCACACTTATGATGTTCAACACTTGAGTCCTGTACACCTACAGTATAGCTGTATTATCACATATTATCATAATTGAGATGTAAAATATCCATGAAATACAGGTTATGAATCTAAGTTGGTTTCCTTTAAAGAATAACAATGAAACTGGCATAGTTGATAATTGCGCCATTATTAAAGACACTATTTATTTTTCTTGTTTTGTTTACAAATAATTAGTTATCAAAATAAACTGCAAATACATTGTCTATCAAAAAAACAATGTTTTAAAATCAGAATATGAACAAGCTGATATACTTCTACAATGTCAACACTATGCATTGATTGATTTGTACAAGATTACATAACTTACCGTCTGTAGAAGAGGCTCATTCTTTATACCGCTATAAATGCAAAAAGAAAAGATAAAAGAAAAACGGTTACTAGAGTAGGATTAAAAGTGCAATTCATTGGTATTGTCATCCCATCACCACCTTCATAATCACCATAACCATCACCATAATCATCATCAACATCATTATCTTTATCATCATCAACATCAACATCACTATAGACCTTTATAATCATCACCATCTTTATAATCATTATAATCATAATCACCATGACCATTGTTATCATCATCATTATCATCATCATCATCATCACCATCATCATCATCATTGTCACCATCATCATCATCATCATTGTCCTCATCATCATCATCATCACCATCTTTATAATCATAATCACCATGACCATTGTTATCATCATCATTATCATCATCATCATCATCA
>BQKZ01001073.1:75498-88832 GCA_036244855.1 Temnopleurus reevesii
GGGTCACAAGTGAGAATAATGTATAATGATATTTTTTTATTATTATTATTATTGTGCCATCGATGACCTCCATTTTCCATCACCCTCAGCAATCTTCATTTTGCAAGGATATGCCCAAAATTCAAATTCAAAATTCAAATCAATTCAAATTTTATTCTAATATCCATATTCATGGGTAATAAAATATCATGGAAAACACACTTATATCAACTAGCTTTTCAGTGATATTTTTACCTATACATATTTTATTTATTGTAGTACAATAATCACGCACCCTAACGTCACAGCGAAGTAGAGTATTTCCAAAGTTACTGTGATATACAAATTGTCTAATTATTTTTACTATTATTATCATTATCATTATAATTATCACTGTTGATATCATTATTATCATTATCATTATCATTACTGTCATAATATACAATATATATTATATTGTATATAATACACAATATATGATATGTTGTATATAATATATACAATACATTGGTATTACATAACGATACAATGGATTGGTGTTATTAATTAACCAAGCCCATATTCATCCAGTATATTTGCCTTCTCACAGATAAGCGTCTGAAGTATCTTCCAGCTATGAATACTCAAAGGGACGTCCCCGATTTCGCTTCTTGTTTCCATGACTATATAATGATATCGAAATACCATTTGGGGGCTTTGCCAGAAATCACGTGTAAATTACACGCACTGTGAAATCTCAGGGCAAAGAAACTGGACAAAAACAAATTGCCATTCAAGTCCTTAACATGGTTCCTATGAATAAAAGATTTTACTTCTAAGTTTGATATTCAAAGAAATGTAGAACAGGGGCCTTTCACATAAAGAGATCAGGTTTATTTTGCAATTAATCCTATATCATTAGTACGCATTTTGCCATAGACTTACGATTGATATTTATCGTAAGTTGAATTGCATCTTTTATGTTTCAGGCCCCAGATCTATACTATATATGTTTGGTGAATGACAGAGCCGCTCGTGCCTTTCGTATGAGACAAAAAGGGAAGGAAATCGTTTGTTTGAACCCTCATGAAAGAGTTGGATGAGTTTAATTTGTCCATTTTCCATTTGATTTCATATAGACAGTCCTTGAGGATCGCATGATTAGTCACTTGATTGCATAATCTACTGATTAAGAACGAATGAAGGAAATGACGCGAGTTGTGGATTAAAATTATTTCTCGATGGTCTTCCCGATAAGTGTTATATGTTTACTACGGACGCGTGATGGTTGTAGACCTGAACTATGTCATTCTGTTTATATTTTCTCTGTCAATGTCTGAAGACCGATATCAGTTCTCTTGTGCATTATTCGGTATGTTGTTGGCATCGTTATTTTTTGTTATTGTCATTTCTCGATATAAAAATATTAATAGATCCATTTATATAACGCAATCAATATATGGTCATGCGCTTGATATTAGGTGCCATATTAACTGAATTATTACCCTGGCTATAACTGCCGAGCAATTCACTCAGGCGCTCAAGAATTCCAAGGAATTAATTCCTGCAGGTACCCATTTTTACCTGGGTTGAGCGCACGATAACGTGGATACATTTCTTGCTGAAGAAAATAAACACCTTTTAGTTGACAGCGAGAATCATAACCACTACACAACGATTGTGTGTACCTATATCGATATTTAATCAAATGTTTGTAATATTTGATATTTCTATTGTAGGGCCCATTGAAACAGACGTGCAAAGAGCAATTTTATTTTTCAGGAATATATATATATACATGTATCAGTTAACAACAAAATTATTCATACCCCTACTGAAATTTCATTTTTTTTGGTGTTTTTCTGAAAAACGACAGGTGGACACACATTAGTTTGGCTGTAGTTGCATACGTTTAATTGAAAGGCAAACATTCTGAATAACTTTTGTATAACCTCATTTGCATAACAAAGAGCGTACTGCTTTAATTGCATTTTGACTTGCTCAAAATTATTCATACCCTTTGTCAATAAAATTACACAAGGCAATATCACAGTCAATAGTCAATTGCAAAGCCTTTGTTCTTGATCACAGCATCCAGGCGGCGTCTGTAGCTGTTCACAAGGCTTTGGCAGGGCTCCACTTGAATTTTGGCCCACTCTTCCTTGGCGAAGACCTCTGGTTCTGTCAGGTTTGAGGGCCTGCGTGCATGCACTCTGGTCTTGAGGGTTTTCCACAAGTTTTCAATGGGATTCAGATCCGGGCTTTGGCTTGGCCATTGTAGCACCTCCACGCTGTTATCCTGGAACCATTTCTTGACTGCCTTTGCAGTATGTTTAGGGTCATTGTCCTTTTGATATGTCCAGTTGGGGCCGAGATGAAGATTTTCTGCAGACTGCCTGATGTTGTCTTCCAGAATTTGGATGTACTGCTCCTTCTTCATAATGCCTTCTACCTTTACAAGATTGCCAGGCCCACTGGCAGAGAAGCAACCCCAAAACATGATGCTCCCACCACCAAACTTCACAGTTGGCAGAGTGTTCTTTGGGTTGAATGCCTCGCCTTTCTTGCGCCAAACGAAGGAAACATCCCTGTGGCCAAAAAGCTCCATCTTTGTCTCGTCTGACCACAGTACTGATGACCAGAAATGTTGATCCTTGTCTCGGTGCTCTGTGGCAAATTCAAGTCGGGTTTTACGATGCTTCTGAGTAAGGAGAGGGGTCTTCCTTGGACGACAACCATGTAGCCCTTCCTTGTGCAGCGTGCGGCGGATGGTCTGTGCTGAAACCTTGGTGCCCATCTCACCCAAGTTGTTCTGAAGAGCCTTGATTGTTGTNAGCTCCATTAATATTAGCTGGAGGGTTCCCATACATAAAGAAATCGGGGTGTAATGTTTAATAATAATTATAATAATACACAACATTTATTAGGCGCTTAATACCGATGTTTCTAAGCGCACAATGTTCTGATTACGGAAAGATTTTAACCGGTAAATTAAGTGAAGGAAAAGAGGAGGAATAATTCACAGGTAACATAAAAAATTAACAAAACAAGTTAACAAAAACAGAGGCGATCAATTAAATCAATGTAAATATAGTGTGCACCTCCACTCCGACCCACAACAACATTTGACTGTTTAAAGAAATAGGTTTTGAGCAAAGATTTTAATTGAGATACAGAGGGGGCACGATGAATAGATACGGGCAGTTTGTTCCAGAGACCGTTTGCACCCTGTAGGGGTGCAGCCGCTGGTGCAATACCAGGCCAGCAATGATGCACATCTCCACCATAGGGCTGCATGTGTTTACCCTTGTGGTACCTATGCATATCTTAAGGTGTGGTCACACCGGCCGAACGGAGCTGTATCGGTCCTTTAGCGGTAGGGATTTAGTCTGAAAGGAGAGACCGCAGTGTTTCGGTGTGTGCTTGTACAGAGTGTGATACAGGGTATGCATTGTGTGACTACATCAGACACAGCATTGTGTATTCCTACAGCCTAGGGTAAGGCTCAAACAACGCAGTGTGTCACGTAGTGAATGGTTGCATACTCTGTATCATGCCCACAAAAGAAGCTTAGGGTCTGTACTTGCAGACTACGCTAAACGACCGCTACAGCTCCGCTTGGCCGGTGTGACCACACGCTATTGCACCAGCGGCTGTACCCTAATTTCTTAGCGTGCAAGATCTTCCGAGTTTTACATTCATGAATTTATCTTAGAAATATCTATTCTTTTCATTTTTACAGGTTCACCAAACATTGATTTCTGTGGTCGATGCATCGTAAGCAACAACACATCTTTATGCAAATTTTCTACATGACGGAATGGAAATAGGACTAATCCCTGCAATAGCCCACAGCGACTTGGATTATGCGGATATCTACAAATTTTCAGAAAGCGTTCTTCAAAATTGCAGTGAAATGTGTCCCGACATCGCAATGGCGGGTGGGATGTACGAAGACGTCTTCGCGGGCGAGGAAGATGATAACGTATCGCTCCAGATTAAAGAGTTCGGATGCCACTTGAAGTGGACAGAGCTCCAGAGGATCGATGGTTTGACGCTGAAGACAAACCAAGGAATCCTGGCGGGGGAGACGTGGGATTATACAGAGCGTCCGACGTACTTCACCGCCGTCCGGAATCTGCAAGGTTTCATCGAGCACCAACTGGGTGAGGAAGAAAAAGCAGAAGCGTTCTTCTGCACTGTGCTCCAGCATGATCCTGTGAACATTAATGCCCTAGCGAACATGGAGCATATGCTGATCGGACAGCACCGGATACGAGAGAGCCGAGCGTATGGGGACAGGTTGCGTAAAATCTTTACGCAGTGCGACGAGAACAGCGGGTGTTGTAGGGGGTATCCGCAAAGAGCTAGGGCCTACGCGGATCGCGCGCACGCTATACGGTACTTCGAACAGAACAAACGTTGCTTCCGGTACATGACATACGTCGAGAGAGCAGCAACGCTTGGGAAGTACTGTCTTCAAACCCCAGACACGGCTGAATGGTTCTTTGATCATGCCTTGGCACTATATCGCAGAGATGTCCAGATGCTCTACCTTCGGAAGATAATGGGTTCGGACACATCCGATGTCATGCAGAGAAAGATCAAATCGGGTTTCGAGAAGGCCCTCCGACTCTTTTATGACGTCATACAGTTGAGTAAATCAACTGCTTATTTATCACTCTCGTGGGTTTTCATGGGGATATTACTGAATCATGACCCTCATCATCGGACGTTAGCCGCAGTCTTTCCAAACGATCTTGAGCTAAGACGGATGAATGCCGAAGACTGCTACCAAAAGGGATTGTCGATAGATGACTCTCATGAAATAACAACACGGAGAGTGGGTGCTGAATATGTAAAATTAAAGCAATACCTCAAAGCTAAGCACCTTCTTGATCGTTCTCTCAATAGGCTGAAGTCTTGGTTTGGACATCGCTATCGCGGCATGCTCTATCTGTCAATGTACGAAGACGAGCGACTCACGGATCAAGTTATAATGACGCAGCTTGGCGTCCAAACGAGGATGGAATTATTGCTCATGGCGAAGAGAGATTTTGAAAGTGCGCAGGAAGAGCGGAAGATTCATGCGGATTTCTCCGATTTGGGGCAGGTCCATTTCCTGCTCGGGGAGAAAAGACAAGCAGTGGCAAAATTCAAGAAGGCGTGCGATAGCGATCAGGATGATTACTTTGACGTACTGGAGACATACCGTCGATGGGGACGGTGTATTGGCGAAGACCAGGCGGAGGATGCGAATTATCTGCGACGTATCGCCGAGGAGCACCGGGAGAGGCTAATAACTACTCCGCTAGATACGAACGGAGATAGCTTTAGCGATGATTTCGAGCACTATAGTCGGAGCGCCCTCTCGGGCCACGTACGTCTGCTTACTGCTGCTGACTTCTGGGTCGCCTCCGCAACAGGTCGGACGCGGCACAACCCAATGCCCTATAACGGTCCCATCCCGCCGGGGCAGTTCCAGTTTGACTTCTTTCTGTCCTACCACAAGAGAGATCGAATATGGTGCATGGCGCTTCTGAGCAAACTCGAGACGGAGACCAAGTTGCGGGGATGCATCGAGCAGAGGGACTTCCCTGTAGGGGCTGATCAGACTGAAAACATCCAGAGTTTCCTTCGACATAGTCACCGCTGCATAGTCGTCCTTTCGCCACACTACGTGCAGGATGCGGAGTCCAAAGCTGTCCTGCGTGAGGCCTTTCGGGTAGGCTTCAGGAGAGAGGGACCTTTCGTGTTGCCTCTCCTTCTGACAGACTGCGAGACAGAGAAGCTTGATCCGAGATTACCCGAGGTCCAGAGCATCTCCTGTAACCTTGGACAAATCCCCAATCACCACTGGCGGAACCTTATACGTTCCCTCCGTCAAGGGAAGGAGGTGACGGAATTAACCGTCCATCAGTCATCCGTTCTGTTCCTTAGTATACTGCTATCCCTGATGTGGTCTGACATTCCATTAGATTAGGCTTATATAGGCACAAGCATGTACCTCTATGGCCCAGTTATTAAAATGAAAAACCTCTCCTTATATCCAGGGGAAGACACATTCGTATTGTATTTTCTTCCTAAAAAGTGTTGATATTCTCAGGAAATGAGAGTCCAAATATTAATAGACAGATTTACTAATAGATACATATTTTATGCATACCTCCTGGTCCAACACAAAAGTTGTTTTTGACAACCTAAAAGCCTACCGGCGGCTTGCCGACATAGCAACAAGTAATGCAACCTGGATTTCAAATACTGTATTTCGATTGTAACTAACCGGTCTAAGGAATATACTACGTAGCTACGGTCGTCGGCAAAAAAATGGCATGAATTTGAATATATTAGTAAACCGGCCTATTGTATTTTCATTTTTATAAGTGTTGACTTTCTCAGAAAATGATACTGAATCGGCTTAGTATGAATATTAATTGATTGTTGGCAAGTATCGCCATGATATTACCTACCATAGTCCAGTTGAGGACTCTGTGTCCTAATAGCACCTTCCTCTGCATGTATCCTTACCCTCTGATGTAGGGGTGCGACCAGAGGGGTACGTGAGACCATAGATATGTCTATGGTGAGACTCAGTGGTTGAGTGTTGTAGAGGCAGCTGCTATTAGAACACATAGTCCTCAACTGAACTAGATCCATGTCAAATTAGTATGCAATATCATGAGATCTTATTTGTAAGTAAACTTATAAATTTGCGTGTATTGAATAGAGGTAATTTGTATGTAATCTAACTCCTCCAATAAGTTCTGCGATTGAATTTTAAGCATTTACAATAGAACCTGTCTATAGTGACCATCCAAGAGAAACAGAAACAATGGCCACTGTAGACACATGACCTCTATAGACAAGGTATATAACACTCTTTCTGGTCTGGATGGAACCAATTAAGGTGGCCACTTTCGGCAGGTGGCTGCTATAGGCAGGTGGCCTCTAATACAGGTTTGACAATATAGAATTTAATTGCATGGCCACCATCAAGTGTTTGATTGCTTAGTTTATTTACAACAGTACCATACTTTTTAGTATCCTTATTATTATGATAAATGTCGTCACGGAATATGCAGTGATCCTCAACATGGGGCAAATTAAAAAAGTGAAAAGTTGTTATTTTCACCTAAACAACAGACATTCTAGCAAAAGCAATAATCAATAGTCAAAATAGTCATTAAATTTTATCTTTTGAGTTGGACCCCTCCAGGGTGACACAGTGCAGTTTTCAATGGCCTAACATGCCACACAAAAAGTCAAGGATGGAATTTGAATTGCAGAACCTTTTTGAAGGGTTACGATTAATATACATTACATGTACAATATGTACGTATATATAACACGATCTAATCTATTTCTGTAAAATAAAGTATGCAATGGGACAATAGATCCGTACGGACATACCAATTACAAACCGGTTCCGATTTCAATAGCATTACAAAAGGCTATTGAACTGACGTTCGACTTAATTTGACGGAAATAGATTAGGTAGTAGTAATGGTTTATTTATTGAATTGAATGACAATTAAAAACATTTCTTGCAGCCAAAGGCTGAATTGCAAATGTATTTACAAAAAAATCATTTAAAATACAAAGAATACACATATATAAGTAAAAATACTAAAAATACACATATAAGTAAAAATTTTAAAAATACACATATTTAAGTAAAAGACTAATTGGAGACGATTTGTAAAGTTGTGGCAGCAGAAAAACAGCGCCCTCTAATTGATTAGGTCATGTTATTATTATTAATGTAAATTTTATGTATATTGTTGAATATCAATGAAAACTAATAGATACCCTTTTACTGCTGGCGGTATAGGGTTTCGGATTGCATTGTAGAAAATCCAATTTGTTATATAGATCAGGGTATAATCATTGTTTTCAGCAAAGTGTTTTTGAAAGTGTACAATTTTCTGTTTTCATAAAGTGACGCGCTATATAGCCAGTGCTAATTATATAATACTGCTGGTGAGAAAAAGACTCATCATACTAGTAACAATTTAAAGGGGAACTCCTCTAGAGTTAACTAATGGGCATCTTTGAGTTCGGAATTTTGCCATAATCATATTATATTTAGTTGAAAATGCATTGGATTAATTAGCATATCACCTTGCTTAAATCGTTCATAATGTATCATGTTCTAAAGGCTGAAAATGGCTTGTAAAATTTAATGTCGATGTTTACAAAAAAGTTGTCGTGCTATGAGTCCAAATTTCACAAAGCTTCTCGCATATATAGGAAAAAAATCTAGTCAGATTTGGGCATGTAAGATGGACAAGGGTCCTACGGCACTTAATTACTATTTCTTTCGTTTGAGATTTCACTTGATAAATTTGTTTAAAAATCATTATATTTGACTAGATTACTAGACATTGGAACCAGAACCTAGTCCGTTTTTTTTAAAGCAAAGTGTACCAGTGCTCCTAATTATCTGAAAAATATATATTAAGAGTATACACATTTAGAAAGTAGGTGCAATATTGTACTTTGAAACATTTGGAGTTGGAGCACCTTTTTGAATGCAATTTAGTTTTCTTATTTTTTTTCTTGAAATAGGTGCAATATTGTTCCTTTTCCTCAAATTTTACAACATATTCTACCGCAGCTGCGGGGTTCGAACCCACACCACGAGGGATCACTTCATTACAAGCCTATTATGCTCTACCGACTGAGCTACTCGTTGCTTGCGATTGATGGACGGATTTATAAGCCATCAAACATAGGAGGGTGTTGTTCAAAATCAACTGCAAACCAACTGCAACTTTGCAAAATGTAACGAGCATTTTCTTTTGCGCACGGCATGCGCATTTAACAAGACGCGCATGAAACAATGATTTTGATTGGCACGTTCCGATCAACTGCAACTTGCGATCAATTGGAACTTTTGAGCAACACCCCAAAAGACTCCGTAAACCTGAACGGTGACACTCCATTTCCCATGAAAATATGTCATGGAAAATGGCATTAAGGAGAATACACAGCTAAGTTAGATCGTCTGACTTGGAATGAAGCGATCCTTCATGTGGCAGGTTCGAACCCCACACTTGGCCCATCTTTTTAATACACGTATTCTGTAAAATATTGCTCCTTTATGAAATAGTGCGCAATATTGCAGCCTAAAAGGTGTTATTTTTTGTTGGTTTGTATTTTCTTGACCTCTCTAAAAATGTATAGAATGGACAAGTTTATTGAATGGCTATAGAAATATGCATGCATAAATAGTATTATATTCTTTAATGAAATACTGCCATTAAATACTCTTAGGTTCCAAAAGTCATAAGTGACTTGTGCAATCTTATCTAACGATTGTATTTTTAGAGGGTTAACTTTATTTTACACATAACATAGTGACATTAAGTCGTTATCATTATAGCCTGGTTTGTCAATTTTTTGCGCTTTAAGAAACATACAGATTTTTGTTTTGCAAAAAGGAGAGAATATAGTTCGAATGAAAAAAAAGAAATTCAAACTCTTTTGGGGCAGTATTTCACGAATCAATTCACAAATTGCTCATAAAAAAAAAGAACTTTAACATGCACGCTGCTGGTTTTGACGGCGTTGGCAAAAGATTTGTGTGCCTAAAAGATGTATTGTTGTGTTTGAGTTTATATCAATGACGAATAAAATGTCGATGAACTTACAATGACCGTGATAATTGTTATCATTTCTCAATGTTGTAAACCAGACAACTCAATTGTCTGCATACTTTTGAGGGCTTGAGTGTAACGTGATATTCACAATTTCCTGAATCATAGAGATATTAACATCATATCGTCCATTATTCGGACTGTATCGACACAAAGGAAACATGATCCCGTTAATTCCTGTAGATAGAGGAATCTAATTGTATTTTGAGACAACGTGTTCTAATTAGGGACGAGGAAACTTCCTATCAAAATTCCCTTCGCGAAACGTTTATTTTCCCTTTCCCCCCCCCCCCCCACCCCCAGCAGTCATGTCTGTTTCCCGGTCCTCCCCTCCAATTCCCTACCCTCCTCTTGATCCCCTTCCCCCCCCCCCCCTCTCTCTCTCTCTCTCTCTCTCTTTCTTTTTTCTCCAACCTATTTTTTTTCATTCTCTTCTCTATCTTTTTTTCTTCTCCTTCTTTCCTTCTTCTTGTTGTTCTTTCTTCTTCTTCTTCTTCTCCTTCCTTTCCAAGTTGTCTTCTTCCCTCTGTTATGTCTACACGATACCTATCCATCCATTCATCCATCCAACTATTCTATCGATCTATATCTTTTCATTTATTTATCCTACATTTCTCCCCATCTATTCATCCTACATCTCTCCTTATCTATCTCTCATTTCTCTTACACACTTAGCCTATTGAACAGCCAGTGAAAAGTCGGTGGTTCCTATATCATGACAAGACATGCCGACTGTTTTCCGGTAACTTCAACGGTACTGAAATAAGCCTATTATCTGAAGCGACTTGGGGTGAATAAAATGTGTACACTTTCAATCACATGCATATTTTTTTACCCATTCTCTCCACCAAAATGTGATGTAAATTAGACATGAGAGGAAAACGACACTTGAGAATGCAGTATAAATATTGACTGTTTCGATGACCATCATGGCATTCATTGTACGTCCCAACGAAGGGAAATTCCCATACCCCACGTATGTTTGCAATATAGGCGGGTTTACTTATATATTCAAATTCATGTGCGTTTAACGTACGTGGTATTCCATAGATACCAATAAGACTATAATAATTGGAATCCAGTTTGCATACATTACTTGTTGCTATGTCGATCAAGCCTCAGGCAAGCTTTCTGGTTGTCAAGAACAAACTTTGTGTTGTATGTATGCATAAAATTTGCATCTATTAGTTAACCCGCCTATCAACTCTTCGTAGATTTGGGTCCCTTGTTTGGTTTTCGTTGAAGGTTCTCTATTAAGACATCCTATGTATTCTGAAACATTATACATGTATTCTCATAATAACACATTATACTGAGCACTACTAGTCCAACAAATTGTTTGGACACCCACAACCGGCCAACCCTCCGAAAACGGCCCAACTTATTATGTTTTGCTTTTCATTCAAATACTAAAAGAATCACGAAAAAGTGAAGGATAACCCAGAATACATAACCTGAAAGTCATTTTCAGTGAAATTATCAATAAACATTTAAAATGAAACCTGATATTTTCGGACGATTTAGGGCTTTTTATTCTATTTTAAGCTTTATTATGATATCTGTTCAAAAAATAGAATCATTCTTAGAATCCAAAACTTTGGGGAGCCTATATATATATATTTTGTATCATAGAGAGAGAGAGAGAGAGAAAGAGTGTAAGGGGGTGTGTCTGAGTGTCAGTGTGTTTTGTGTGTGTGTGTGTGTTTGTGTGTGTGTGTGTGTGTTTGTGTGTGTGTGTGTTTTGATGTGCGTTTGTTTGGGCGTGTGTATACAAAGAACACCAAACGATAAAGCTTTTGCCAAAGATTATTAACCATGCTAAAATCTGCGGCTTAGTTTGTTAAACAATTCATAATGCTTATACCAAAATGTTTTTTTTTTCTTGGAAGTGACAATGATGTTTTGAAACTTTAGAAAAAATATGCCTATCGCTAATATTTCAAGTGCAATACATTGTATTATTCGAAAGAATGATTTGTTCAATAATTTACGGAGCAGACAAATGGTTGAGTTTTATTCTAGACTTGTGAAAACATGTATATGGGTGTAGGTAATTTTTGGTTTGCAGGCCTAAACCTCTTTGGCTCTATATAAATATATATCCTTCTCTCGCTCCCAGCCCAACCTCTTACCTTCCTTCTGATAGGGCAGTCACACCCTGATACTAAACTGAATTACCTTAAATTCAAACGATATGAACTTTTTGTTCTAACAAGGAGGTTTTTTTCCCCACTGATATTGAGAAATGCATCCTTTACACATAAGATTTAAAACAGAATAATAGTTTGGGCAGGCGCACCAACAGAATGAGCCCACCCTGCTCACAAACCGAATCAACAGAATTGTAGTTCTTACTCTCTTATTCTGTTTAAAATCCAGTTTTGGAAGGTTATTTTCTCAATTTGAATTGTACAAATTCATTGATTAAGCAATAGATTCATTTATAGTTCATAGTTTGAATTTAAGAGAATTCAGTTTGGCAACAGGGTGCATGGGATAAGCTTGTAGGTGTGACTTCCCCATAAGACAGTTATCATTACAATTGTGTTGATGCGGTTTGATAGCAGGATGGGATTAGTCTGTTGGTGTGACTGCCATATTAGTTTAGATGGCGCTCTTTGAATAATTGAATAGACTGGTTCACTACTATGTAAACATGCGCGCACCCGCAGGATTTTGATTACCCGGGGGGGGGGGGGGGGGGGGGGGGGAAAAGTTTGATCGTCGGAGGAGGATGGGGGGGGGGGGGGCTGAGCACAAATTTGCCGCCCCCTCCCTCTCACGGCTGAGCTGACAAGAAAAAAAAAAGGTCATCACCTAAAATTTGGTGCCCCCTATAAGCAATTTGGCGCCCCCTTTCAACGTTTTGACGCCCCCCTTATAAGCCCTTTTTGGCCATCAAATTTTAGCACCCCCACGGTGCGCGCATTTGTAGACAAAAGCTCTGTACAATATTATAGTGCATATGCACATTGTAATGGGATGGCACCTACAAAACTACAAAATAGATGTTTGCTTACATTGTAGTTTAGGAGCTGAAATAGCGTCGTGGTGTAGTGGTTCGGACTCTCGCCTCTTAACGAATCTCTCCCAGGGCGTTAATTTCCTTCAGCAAGAAATTTACCCATAGTGTGCTGCACTCAACCCAGGTGAGGTGAATGGGTACCTGGCAGGAATATTTATTCCTTGAAACGCCAAGTGCGCTAATGAAGTGGCTGCCGGGCTAAAGCCAGGGTAATAATGCTGCAATTGTAGAGCGCTTGAGAATTCTTTGGGTTGATAGGCGCTATATAAAAGCCGTTCATTATTATTATTATTAAATATAATCTCCAAAATATATCTCCAAAAACATTCATGTAGTATGCTCGCAAAGTGATATATCAAAGTCTGGATTGAGACTAGTTCCTGTGTCGTCAGCTTTCGGCATCATCCCATTCGTGAAAAGGCAAGTATCTTCCTTGTTTTGTCATAAAATGTGGATTTAAGTCTTCCTGACAAATCTTGTAAATACCACACATCTTGATTCACTGACCTATATGTTACTTAAAATAATATTGTTTCCATATTATGCCAGCTGGATGTAGTATTTGTTTTCCCAAAAATGTATCCCAGTCCCATATATTATTTTATGTGTCAGTCACTCACTTGAATGTCAAAACCCGGAGCTCCATACTCGCGTGTATTGCGTGAACTCTCAGCAAGGCCAAGGGGCTAGGG
>BQKZ01001074.1:0-16338 GCA_036244855.1 Temnopleurus reevesii
TATAATGGATGAAATGAATAAAAATTTTTAAAATGTTATAACTGTAATTAATGTAACCGACAATTTCCATGAAAAAATCAGTGGTATGATAAAGTCGATAAACCAAGAAATACATGGATATAGGGATGGATACATAATGAATTAGTTTTGACAGCAACTTTTTCATGACAACCTGTTTGTAAAATTATTACAAGTAAGTATACCGGAAATCAGCACTTTTCATACATCATGAAGTGATTTATTTATAAAAAATTTATTATAAATTATGCATTTTTGAGAAATTTAACCAGACAATCTAGCAGTAAACATCATAGGTTTATGGTCATGCCAAATTTCGGCACGATTACGCGACAGCAGCTGAGAGATTCTTTTTGAACAAAATTGATATAGATTTTGCTGGATTCAAATTTGATTTTGACAGAGTGATAACTTCATCACAATGGAGGTGCTTCAACAAACAGTATTTTTGTATATAATTTTTTTTCTGATATAGGTCGCATCCGGGATACCTTCA
Source organism: Temnopleurus reevesii (assembly GCA_036244855.1). Classification (NCBI taxonomy): domain Eukaryota; kingdom Metazoa; phylum Echinodermata; class Echinoidea; order Temnopleuroida; family Temnopleuridae; genus Temnopleurus; species Temnopleurus reevesii. The sequence continues at coordinate 515 of BQKZ01001074.1, forward strand.
AAGGCAAGATGTACGTTATTTTGAACTCGGATTTGCAGCTTCAAGATCGAGAGATAAAGAACATCATACGGATCGAGATGAGGAAGGAGGCTGTCAAACAATTAGCAGATGACATTCTGAATCATCCAAAAGCATTTGACGATCAGGTAAACCATTAGTACGATATTCAATCATATTATATATTGTCAGTATTTTCTGCTCTCGCCAAGTGAGATTCTAGGATGGGTTCACTTTTCGAACTATCATCATTCGGGCTTTCATCAATCGCTTCCCCGAACGATGTAATACAAATTATCAATCACAGCCTTGTGTTTGTAATGGCCATTTTGTGCCCAGCGTTCTTACAATTTTAAAGACGCTCCGTGCAAGGATAAGAAAATAAGCTGACGCTCAAAACGCTACGTTGGAAGCCAACCAAACGCCTTCAATGTCGTTCAAGCTTCTTCCCTCCATATTTCTTTGTTTACGTCTTTCAAGTTTCCTGAGCCGTGATACATGTAAGGATATTGAATACTAGTAACAGGTATTATACGATTAAGGCCTGGGATATTATATTGAAACTATCATATTTACTTTTGAGAAATTTGAAATTGCTATAATTTGAATATGTCACTGTGAAACATACCTATCTTGTGAATGAAATATAACAAAAAATGTCAATCGATCAAACCAACAAATAACTGATAACATGACAACATCAATAAAAATGTGATCAAAGTGTTACACGTTGTAATTATGATCCATTGTATTTGAGCATCTTTACTTCACGCCTCCATCGAAAAACAGTATTTGCTGAATTAGCTTTTTAACATGTTAACAAAATCTACCAAATCAAATCACATCAAATTTTAATTGGATGGCAATGCGAATTCTTGTTTCAGTTGCTACGTACGTAGTTCCCATTTTTAGTGTAAAACCCTTTCTCAAATTTCTTACCTTTTTTATCTTGAAGATATTGAAGGAGCAGAAGCGAGATCAGAGAGAACGACAGATGGAGCATGCTAACGCACAAACCTTGAAATTGAAGAAAGTCGAGAAGACAGGTATCATCCTCTCCTGCACCAAGTGCCTCAAAGAAGCCTGTTGCTTGGACGATGTCCGGTCCATCAGAAACCAGCATCACGTAGTCATCGACGAGGAGTTCCTGGGCAAGTTGAAGCTCATCAACCTTCCCAAGCACCCTGTCATCGATGACTTGAAGTACATGCAGAAGATCCATTGTGCCAACTGCCAGCACAAGTGGGGCACCATGGTGGTCTACCAGCATCAAGACCTACCACTGATCGCGATCAAAAACTTTGCGTTGGTTGATAAGGCGACCCGGAAGAGATACCAGGTGAAAGCCTGGAAGGAAGTTCCTTTTGCGGTGCGTTCGATTGACTTGGATGATCTAGGGATGCAGGGCAACGTTGTCGCTGCTGGAGGAAATGGTAGAGGAAACCGAAAAGAAGACGACGACTCGGAAGATGATGAACTTATTGAGTACTCTAACATAATGCAGCCTGATGATTAGATGATAGAATTGTAAATGTACAATAAGGGATATGCAGAACTGCCAACGATCTGGAATAATGATGAGAATGTTGGTAAATTTAGTGTTTCCTAGCTCATTGCCATAAATAAATGCTGTGAAGAAAGAGTCTTGCATGCTAGGAAGATCCCGTTCAGATATATTGGCTGTTAAACCACTTTAACGGAAACCAGCTTAATAGAAACTAGTTTAAGCCGCCACAAAAGTAGATTACCACACTGGTTTGGAAATCCACTTCGGGAAGAATAATTTCATGACCATGCAGGAACCCGTTCAGCCAGTAGTTTGAACCCTCGAGGCTCATAAAGTGACCTTAAAAGAAGAGCCTACCCCAAAATGGTATTTCTTGAAAAGGAGCAGAAAACTCAAATGAACAAAATAAATAACGCTTGAGAAAAATTGGACAACTGATAAGTAAGTTGCGAATGTTTCAATATTTAGACAAATTGGCAATTGATGACGTCATAGGTGCACAACTGACCATCTATTATATTCACATCAATGTTATAAATTGATACTTTTTCCCAAAAAATATGATTTCCTCAAAAAGCTAAATATAGGATATATTAATACTAGATATGTAAATTTGCATGTTTACATTCGTACAAACTTTGTATCTTTCTGTAGAAATCCACCATTAATATAAAGAAAATTCTGGTTAGTTGTGCACCCATGATGTAATCAAATTGGCAACATGTCTGAAAATTTTCTCTGATTTGCTCATTTTTCCAACAATTTAAAGATTCATAACTATTCAATTACTTATCCGATTTTTTTTCAAATTTTTTTTCAAATTTTTTTTATGTTATGCTACCATTTATTTCTGCTCCTTTAAAAAAATTATGATTATAATTTTGGGGTAGACTCTTCTTTTAAGAGGTTTAACTTTCATTATAGCACCAAAACAATTTTGCATCAAGTGGACTTCAACTTCATTTGCGGGAATCTACCGTATTCCAAAATGCTGGCAGTTCTAGGTATGGTACAAAGTACATCTGGTTGATTGTATATAAGTAGATGATCATAAGACAAGTGTTTATAACAGAGTAATGCCAGACTGGCACTTGCACGATTTTGTGGCACGCATCGGCACGACTCGAGTCGTGCCAGTGCACAAACTTGTTGTCACTACAAAATTCGGGACCGGATTGTGAACTATGCGCAAACTGTGCGCGAACTCATCGGAAGAATACGGGAGGATGCTTGCCAGTAGGTGACAGTGTAAGCCATGCCAAGACTGTCACAAATTTAAAAAAAATAGCTCCCAATTCATCCATAATCTAGTGTCAATGTTATCCCGGAGGCACAGCAGGATCACGACACTGTCCTAATTACGCAAACTCGTCGTGCCAATGTGGGAAGTGTGTAAACTATGTGCAGGCTTTGCGTAAACTCGTTGTATCAGTTTGTGTCAATGTGGACATCGATGGGTGCGCATACGTAAACTAATCGTAAACTAGTTGTGAACTCATCGGGAACTAGTCATGAACAGTGCGGAAGCCTCCCAGTTTGTGCCCCAAAATGGCAAGACTTGCCAGGACAAAATCGTGGCCAAAATTCGAGCAAGTGTCAGCCTGGCTTTAGGTATGAGTCATCAGCACATTTTAGAGTCAAGATATCTTATTTACCCGTAAGCACTTTCACATCATTTCCATGTCATATGGAATTAGCAAAATATATTAATCATCATGTACTCTAGAAAATATTCCATCATTATAACTAGTCATCGGATGCATGAGACAGATTAAAACAAGGTAAGTTCTTCATTGGATAACGCCTAGAGCCTACCTGAATTTTGTCATTTTATAACGGCGAAATCCTATTTACAAATCGTTAAGCGTATGCATGAAAACTTTGTAGACGTTCAACCGGAGTTTTGCGTAAATACCTATTTTTATTGATTGATTGATTGATTTTATTTACTTTAAATTAAAACTAAAAATAATAAAGAAAGTGCAATCTAAAGTAAATATGAATTAAACAATATAACAAGATCTGTACATGACAATTTTTCATTAAGTAAAGTATACTATAAATGACCAAATTTTTATCAATTAGCAAAGCCTCGTCATATCATACATTTTACAGTAATACATATGAATATTTTACTATTGAAAAGTATATGATGACATCAGTCGCAACCGCTGATAGGCAATTTTTGTGAAAGAAATTTCATGTTCATATAGATTTTAGAGTTGTATTCATAATTTGTCATATTTGTTGTGACAAACAGAGAAAAGGTCAATTAAAGAATATATGTTGCATCGAAACAAAGATTTCTGCTGGTCGTATTGTCCTAGATCGAGGCAGTAAATTTCTTCTGGGAACAACAGTGTTATTCGAGACAGTTATCAACATAATTTTACAGTTAAACTATGGTTATAGAGTGATATACACAAATATTTCTGGTAAAATAATTTTTAGGTAAAACTTTCATTTTCGAATATTAAACATATTTCATGGTAACGCTATGGTCGCATGATAGCATCGCCCCTTTCCCCTCATATGCAATGAAATTTTCTTTGATGTTGTATGCTCCCCCCCCCCTACTGATATATCTGTTTCACAGGTTTTTCTTCATCCCAATCCTCCCCTCTCTCTCTATCTATCTATCTATCTTCTCTCCTCTTTTTTTTTCTTTTCACTTCTACTCCGCTTAGCCCGGGATGGACATGTACCGGGGCAACACTCACTTTAATACTCGTGCATGTACCTCGACATCTTCAGGTTAATTTATTCTTTAGCCGTACTTGATCGATCCCTAGAATTCGCCCCGGATCCATAATAATAATAATAATAATATAGCATTTAAACACGCCATCTCTCTAGTCACCTATTCAGAGGCGTGAGACAAATTATCTAATATTATTACCTGGCCATAGCATAGCTGCCAAGTAGGCGCTTCTGCATTTAGAAGAATAAATTCCTGCCGGTACCCATTCACCTCACCTGGGTTGAGTGCAGCACACTATGGGTAAATTTCTTGCTGAAGGAAATTTACGTCCTGGGAGAGATTCGAACCAACGACCCTCTTGTTGAGAGGCGAGAGTCCGAACCACTACACCACGACGCTCCCAACATTTACATTCAAATTCTCGGTTCACTGATCAAGCATATATCAATTACAATCAACACAGTAGCAGATCCTACACAAGAAAGAGTCATGGAAAAGTTTTTATTTATCAATGCATCTGATCTCCTTGATTTACTAATTCAAGTTTTTGAACAATTGGCAATGTCATGCTATTACATTGTAAAGAATAAATTACTTTTATGTTAAAATATTTATGTGACCTATGGCCATTACATGTAGAATCATTAACTTTAAAAACTGATTCTTCATTGATAAGCACCTGAGGTATCACTGATGGTACTATAAGTTACACTGTGATTAGAAGGGACAAAGGATTTAGACAAAGTTAACAACTTCCATTCAATAGTCACAATAGCTAAATGCACTCAAAAGAAATTTCCTCTTATTCTGGAAATAAATGTTCAACAGGTGTTGCACCTGGTCAATCAATGAACAGGGAAGCTACTTTCTTTTGTGTTCATGATGCCATTGTGAAGGCGTAAATGACGTTGTTTACTTTGTCCCATTATTTTGTCTCTTCTGCTCACAGTGTTCTGGGCCCCGTAACATAAAGGTTTGCGATTAATTGCTAATCTCATAGCGATTGATAGTATCAATCGCAAGTCTATGGCAAATCATGTACTAAAGTTTCCAATTGATCGCAAAATCAAATAGCGATTAATCGCAAACCTCTATGTTACGGGGCCCAAATGTTTCATTGTGATAAATGTGACAATGTAACCCCTTTTACAGAGTGTTACATAATGTTTTTTTCTTCCTTTTTCAGATAGATATAATGCAATACAAATGTTAATGCTGAATGTCACCATCATCATATATCTATGAAAGATGAAATCATTCAATCATTAATTTCTTTTTGTAATTTGCTCCGTTTCTGGGTCCTAACCAAGCAGAATCAACAATATTGTGAAGAATGACTAACCTTAGTCGCTTTGCATGATTTAATGCCATAAGAATTCTAGTACATACCACACACAATTTGATTAGAGGTTGGGTCTGCATTGGCCAGAAATATCTTACTTAAATTAAAAGCAGAAAAATTAGATCAAAAGATAAAAAGTAAAAAATCAGACGATACACGTAGATACATGTAAGAAAAGTATAAACATTTCAACTCGAGAGTGATTTTCATGCAAATTTTTGGTAAAATGTTATGATGATTTCTCGTCTGTTTATTTCCTTCTAACTTCCCATTAACTGGTACATCATATCAGATAAATTTATTTTGGGTAAAATTCAATATAGCGATATACAAATTATATCTTTTGACCTCAGATACCCTTTAAAATATACATAACTTTCTTAATTATTGTCCGATTTACTTTGAACTTGTTTTGATTTGTTCATTTGCTTCTTCTGCTTCAAATCAAGCAAGATGATTCTGGCCCACACCCAGCCTTTAACATCTAAAACTACATGTACATGTATTTACATCATTTGGCAAGAAACATCCTATTTCAACATAACACTAAGTTCTAAAACACAAGTTTTCTAGATTAACATTCTGTACATGTGCCATAATATAACACATTTGACCTGCGTACCTCTATATATAACTTGAAGATCTCTGTCGCAATCTCTTGTATAGGACTGTTCAGAATGTAATTAATGCAGATTGATAATCAGATGGGTTCATTTTATTGGTTGTTTTACGACAATTGGCTGGTTTACTAATATATGCATACCAGTTTCTTGCCAACCGTACATTAGTTACGTTGTAATCCTCAGCCCATTTAGTTACAATCGAAATACAATACAGTGAAACCTCATTATAACGAGGTCCTTGTGACCATAAAAATTACCTTGTTATATCAGGTTCCTCACTATATATCAGGGAAAAAAAAAACAAAGAACTATAAAGAGCTGAGACCAATAAAATCACCTTGTTATAGCAGGTATCTCGCTATATCCGACCTCTTTATAACGAGGTTCCACTGTACTTGGTATCTAGTTTGCATACATTACTTGTTGCTATGTTGGGCAAGCCTCTAGCAAGCTTTCAGGTTGTCAAGAACAAACTATGTGTAGAAAGAATGCATAAAATTTGCATCTATTAGTAAACCAACCTATTACACAAATTTGCTTTGAGACCATTTTCACACAAGCACGAAAAGAGGGCCATGGAGGTCATTTCGGTCCAGCCTTTGACTCTGATGACCTTCACAGAGCGCTGATAATCAAATTAACATGTTTTTGTAGGATCTTAAAGATATTTCTGGTCGTCCACATTAGGCAACTTCCAGGTCAGAGATGAAAAAAAATGGCCTATGTGCTACTCACATGACTCCATTCTCGTCTGACCAGTAACAAGCCCAAAATTTCAGTCACAGGGGGTGTCAATGAAAAGGTCAAAAGTAATATGTTACAAATTCATACCAAAATAAATAAAAGGAATGGCGGAAATTACTTATCCAATAAACGAGAGCTGTGGAGTAATATGAAGTTAAAAAGAGCCTGAGATTTTGATCCAAGCAGAATTTTTATCATAATGAAGATGACAAGGAAAAAAGTGAACACACAGGTGTAAAGAAAAAGCCTAACAAGGGGGTGAAGAGAAAGAATGAACCAATGTAAGGTAGAGAAACATAAAAATTCCTATCATTCCCCTTTGGCTTTGGCAGCATGAATGGTCCATATCAAACATGAATTCAGTGACAATACTCACTTTTGATTATGACATTTTCAGGGATAGAGCTCAAAGATCTAAATGTGCTCTGACACAAAAAGATGATTTTGATCTCCCATTAGACCTTCAAACATTGTGTGATTCAATTTGATGCAATTAAAGCTCTCATGTTCATGGGCCACCCAGTGTATTCAACTTACAATTATATATTACGTCAGGCAGCATATATCAGCACATCAGTAACTTTCTTAACAAATTACTATTAATATACATCATGAAAATCTGAATAATACTTTGGATATAACAATTCACTTGAATGATTAGCTGCAGATACGATGCTCGTCAAATTTTTAAAAGATTCGGCACTCGGATAATGCACATATTTCTTAGTAAGGTACAATATAGTGGCATATTTATACTAAATTTAAAAAGAATGTTATAATATAAGGCACATGAATCTATTTCAATAGCTTTAGGCTAAGAATATCAATCTACAATAAGATATACTTTAACCACTTCCATAACAAAATATATTAATCATATCAAGGTGAACATGTTGAAATAAATATTTCTCAAGGTGAACTGACAATTTGCATTATACAGTATGTCTCTTTTCATAATTTTTTTTTTTTAAATATTCCTAAAAATCTGAGACATTAAGAATATATACACACAGTTTCAATATATTACTCTCTATATTGAAGTATTCCATACTAATATTTACTAAAATATACAACAATTGTAAAGGGTAAAGAATCTGTCAATACTATTTGATATAATGCTGCAGCAGGAATTGTCCAATAAATAGTCCAATGTATGCATTTACATTCATCTTCCTTCATAACACAAAAAAAAAGAGAAATAATCATCTGATCTGTGGAAATGGTACCTGCAAATGGTGTGGAAATATGTGGAAACTTTAAAAAATGTGATTTCAGGTAAAAATAATTAATTTCAGTCAATATTTTGTTCATTTGATTCGATTCTGCAGCAGGAATTGTCCAATAAATATTCTGTATGATACACTCCTTCCTTCATATCACAGAAAATAAAAATTATCATCATCTGTCGAAATGGTATCTGTGGAAACTTTTAAAAAAAAATGTCATTTCAGGTAAAATCATTTCTTTTCAGTCAATGTTATGTTAATTTGATTTTCAATAAAAATTCTTGGCACTTTAAACATACCCAAATTTTCTTAAAACTATTTTTAAATATTACAAGCTATTTCAAATGTATCAATAGATGTATACACCTTTATATATATATTTTTATATGCAAAGGTAAATAGACAAATAAAAGCCTCTTCCTGTAAACTGGAAACTATTACCCACATAGACCTGGGCAGTACATATTTGTTCATACTACTTGCATAGAGTGTTATGGAAAGACAGGAAAAATTGTATAGTACTTGGGGCAAATGGCACAAAATGATCTTAGCTATCCCCTTTGTGCTAAAATGTATTAACTTTTTATGCCACTTACATTAAACAGATCAATCAACGTCCATAATGGTCTCCCCTCAACGTTTTGCTGCGCCATGCCGCCAATTTTTTTTCTGCGCTATGAAAAGCCCAGTAAAATTAGGGTTAAGGGGTGGCACAAGAAGTTAAGACGTCTTAGCAAGACGTGATTAGCCAAGAGCATTTACCCCAGATTTCTTTGTAAACATTTAACAAATGCATACTTGACAGCACAATGAAAAGGCTTTAGTGCCATTTTGGTCGTCTTTACGACACAGGAGCATTGGTTTGTAGAGGTTGAAAAAGTGGTATTCTACACTGTAGTGTAGTAAACAAGTATACAAATTGATGTAATTCTACATGTATACATGTATGTATTTTTACCATGTTTGAATTTCTCAAATTACACCACTGACCAAGTATATTGCCTGGTTGATAACCAACCTACCTGCTATATTAGGACCATGTATGTGAGTTTAGTAAAATCATGGAGGGACAGCTTGGCAGGACTGGGACCATGATGAAGCAAGGCTCTCCGGATCGATTTAGTCTTATGTCCCATATTTAAATATGTAGGAATTCCCACTCTTTGTTAACTGAAAGACATACTGACTCACTTGGGCTGTGGCTTGGTGGAAATACAAACAGCAGAGAGAGTCTCAACTGGAAACGATATCCTTCAAAACTCACATCGATGCCAGTTTGGAGGTTTTATTGAAGGTAGTCCCACACCATGCATGCTACCTGATATAGAGAGCTTACTAAGGTCACTTGGTGATGGTTTGGCAGTGATAGGGCCACAGAGCGATCCTTCGATAGGGCGCAGTCTCCTTCAGAATTGAAATCCATACCAGTTTGGATTGTAACATTCAAGGAAGCCCCCCACCATGCGTGCTACCCGATATAGAGAGCTTACTAAGGTCACTTGGTGATGGTTTGGCAGCCAAAGGCCTACAGAGTGAGCCTATAATAGGGTGTGGTCCCCTTCAGAATTAACATCCATACCAGTTTGGAGTGTAACATTCAAGGAAGTCCCTCGCCATGCATGCTGCCCGATATTGAGAGCTTACTAGCGATCCTCCGATAGGACGTGGTCTCCTTTATAATTAATATTCATACCAGCTCAGAGATTAAAACTCAAGGTAGTCCCCCACCATGCATACTACCAGATATGGAGAGCTTACTAAAGTCACTTGGAGATGGTTTGGCAGCCATAGGACCACGGAGCGATCCTCCAATAGGGCGTGGTCTTCTGCCATACCCTTGCGGAGGTTCAGATAAGGGATTCGTTGGCTGATTGGATGGACCTGATGCGTTGCCCAGGGCAAGTGGAGTTGTGCTGAATGAAATAGAGAGAAAAATGATTTAAACATCTTTCTTTACTCACTGATAAGTGGTTTACAAATAATCAGACTCAATATGTCACATGTGTGACCTCATAGCTGAAAGCCAACATGGTAATCTTAATACTTTGGTTGAAGGTAATTGATATCCAAAAAAATTGTAATTGGAAAGTAAAAACATATTTGTACAAGGAAGTAAACACAAAAGCTGTTTTTGTGGTTTCTGCGAGAGCTTATTCTTGATAGAATTATCTTCAATTTTACGAGCATATATTCAAGGAAGCTTCAGAAAAAATGAATTCTCCTGTAAACATATGAGAGTTCTATAGTGTATACAAATCATACATTATAAATGATCTACCAGAATCCATCAAGTCTACCATGAAATTATTTGCTGATGATACAAAATTATATCAAATTGTAGAATCAAAGACAGATGCAGACTTCCTTCAAGAAGATATGAATGCTGCAAAATCTTGGGCGGACACATGGCAGCTGAAATTCAATGAAACTAAATGTAAGGTGGTTCACTATGGCCGAAAAAATCAGGACTTTTCATACCATATACCTGTAACACAAGGACCCCATGAGATCAAGACAGAGTCAACAGAAAAAGACTTGGATGTGGTGTTTGATAAATCACTATCATTCAGCAGTCATGTAGCTGAGGCAACCAGAAAAGCAAATGTGAAGCAGGGTTTAATCAAGAGATCCTTCATAGCCTTGAATGAAAGAGGATGGCTGAAGCTGTATAAGACTATCATTCGACCAACCTTGGAATATTGCAACTCAGTTTGGGCCCCACTCTTCAAGAAAGACGAAGATCTTTTGGAAAAGGTTAACAGAGAGCGACAAGACTTTTACCACACCTCCGTCATTTGAAGTATGCTGAGCGGTTAAGGATTTTGAACCTACCAACCCTGTCATATAGGCGTCAAAGAGCAGAGTTGATTCAAATATTCAAGATAATCAGAGGGTCTGATAGAGTCAATCCAGACCAATTCTTTCATTATGAAGATGGCGGTAGAACCAGAGACCATAGCAAGAAACTGAAAAAAGTAAGATTCAATTTGAAAATAAGACAAAACTCTTTTTCAATTCGGGCCATCAACAATTAGAATGGTCTCCCCGAGGAAGCAGTTTCTGCAACTTCCGTCAACATGTTTAAGTCTGCTCTTGAGAGACACTGGCTATCCCATCCATTAAAGTTTCCCCCATACCAGAGATGAGTTACTCAACGTGACGAGGTGCAAATAAGCTATTAGCTTTACGTCTCTACATTCAAATAAATTCAAGTAAATTAAGAGGAACAATAAACAAACCTAAAATGGTTCAAGTAATCTACAGGTAATCAAATTCAAGAAATTAAGAATTATAGTCAATTTTGCACAATCAACAACTCCTGTGAAAAAAAATTATAAATTACTAGCAAGACAAATCCGTGCTTCAAAATATGTGCCTTTACAGTTGTTTAAATCAGAGAGCATGATGGGATATCTTTCTAGAACACCAGTAATTTTGCATTGAATAAAATTTGCAAAATCATTTTGATACTAGAAAGATATCCCATCACGCTCTCTGATATGAACAATAGTAAATGCATGTACTTGAGATTTCTACAAACCTTTCAAATGACTGGTGATCACTTCTCCCGAATGAGTCCTGATAGGATGTCCTCATAGCGGTAGGAGGAAACTGCATCGCAGANTGAATTCTCCTGTAAACATATGAGAGTTCTATAGTGTATACAAATCATACATTAAGAGGAACAATAAACAAACCTAAAATGGCTCAAGTAATCTAAAGGCAATCAAATCAAAGAATATAAGAATTAAAGTAAATTTTGAACAATCAACAACTCCTGTTAAAAAAATTATAAATTGCTAGCAAGGCAAATCAGTGCTTCATAAAATGTGCCTTTACAGTAGTTCATATCAGAGAGCTGATGGGATATCTTTCTAGTACACCAATTATGTTGCATTGTATACAATTTGCATAATCACTTCCATACTAGAAAGATATCCCATTATGTTTTCTGTTATGAACAATAGTAAATGCACATATTTGTGATTTCTACAAACCTTTCAAATGACTGGTGATCACTTCTCCCGAATGAGTCCTGATAGGATGTCCTCATAGCGGTAGGAGGAAACTGCATCGCAGAACCATTGAATGCTGAACCTCTATTCAGCCCAGTGCTGCGAGGTGTTAATTCTGGGATGCCCCCACTACCTAGATGCCCTCCTCCTTGGTTACCATGGAAACCCATACCTCCGATGCTGGCATAGTTTGGAGGATGCCTGGACTGCATCATCTCTTCCATGTGGTTACCAGGTGTGGCCAGCATCACATCATCACCATAGTTCTTCTTTAACACCGACATGAGATCCTGGTGTCTGGATAACAATTGTTCGTCGATGCCGTTTGGCATTGCATTATTTGAGGCGTGTACAGACTGGGACGGGGCATCAAAGTCGAAGGGGTTTCCAGTGTCAGCTGGTCCAGGGAAAGTGTCGCCAAATGTTTTTACTTGCACATTGTCAGCAAACCTGTAAATGAATTACAAATCATGAGGATGATCAGTTATGGAATTCAAAATGGCAAAATGGCTATTAGACAGTATCAATCATCTTCAATAGAAATTTCATAAGAAGCTGTGTGAAAAATCATTTGTCTATCAATTTGAAATTAGACAAATATTTATCTTTCTACGTTAAATCTTCAAGAAGGTAACATGCATTTAAAATCTCTATAATTTAGTGGGCAGTAAGCATTTCAATATAGAACTGAACCCAAACATTTCAAGGTAAAGGGATATTGCAATAGCTAAATACTGTGTAACATAGTGAGCAAATAATTATTTGGGGAATGCAACGCAGCTTTCTATTACGTCCATGTCATTCCGAATGCAAGTATTATCCGAAAGAAGAGATGAAGAAAAAAGGCATGCAAATTCCAATCGACGATGAAGTGATAGATTGTCTGAAAAAGTTACTATTTGCTTTATATTCCACATCAAAGCTACCCCTTACAATTAATCTTACCGAATTCTCTTGACCAAACGTAAAGAAAACATGCTTATTTACTTCACTGCTATTCATAAAGTGCCATCACGCTTAGGGGTAAGGAGCTTTAGTTTATTGCATCCGACATGAAATATCATCACATGCAAGGGCAAATTTTAATGACAATGAAGTACAGGGTAATAAACTTTTCATCTTGGATGGATGTGAATACTTCATTCTATCATGTAATGAGCTTTTCATATGCATATATTCTTGGCATGTGGAATATAACGACAAACATCCCAACAAGATTTATTTACAGTACTATAAAGTTAAACGTTCTATTAAATTCTACATAATCATTACTTGAAGACCCACCTGACATTTCCTTTAGGCTTTCCTGACTTGATCAATCTGGATCTGCGGATTTGACCATTAGGGAGCCGCGTTGACTTTGGAGGGGCCTTGCTACTGCTGGCCTTCAATGCCTGCTGCCACGGTGGTAATGAGTTGAGGCTGTTCTGAGGGAGAGGAGGAGGGGATAGGTCTGGGATGGAGGCAGATTCGGAAGGTCTAGACTGGTCTGCAGGTGAGAAGGACAGCTGGTGAGGGTTAGTTGATGACAAGGGTTGTATTGTTGTCAGCTCTTGACGAGCAGGTAGTTTCTGGAGTGAAGAAGGGTGCTGCTGCGTTGCTGCCGGTGGAAGGGATCGGAGAGGGGGTGGCTGCATGGACGCTCCTTGGGTTTGCTGTTGCGTGGCAGCAGGAGGGAGGGATCGGAGAGGACTATGCTGCAGAGATGCAGTTTGTGGTAAGAGCTTTGCAGATGGCTGTGATGACGACTGAAATCGAGGGGAGCTGCTGGATGGATTTGAAAGGACAGATGACGGCTCTCTAGAAAGCTGCTTGAGTCTTGGAGATGTCCACTGGCCCATTTGTGTTTGTTGCCGTGGTGATGGTTGTTGCCTTGGTGATGGCTGTTGCCTTGGCGATGAAGATACCAGAGATGAGGAGCTTCTGTAAAATGGGGATTGTCTTGGAGATGAAATCTTTCTCCTTGGTGAGGTAGAATTACGTCTGGCAGTAACAGTCGATGCTGAAAGATGTGATAACAATAGGATGAGTTGACAACACAGAAGTATTCAACATTCGGAATGAAATCAAAGGATTAACCTATACGAAAACTACATATCAATTTCTTTTTCATAAGTTAGTTTTTTCATTATATTCCTGAAAGTTCAAAAGATGCTTTTGACACCAAACAAAAATATCATTATCAACACTGGGCATATGTAAGTTGATTAGAAATTTAATAAATTCAAAGAAAGAAATGCCTAAAATGATAACGCAAATTTAACACAAAGGGTCAAGCGAACGCCTTAGTTTCAGAATCTGAGCTGTGCATAACTAAATGGGTCAAATAGAATGCAATAATTTGTGTGTACAAAAATGCTAAAAATAAGATCTGAAAATAAATGACAAGACACTGAATTCAGGCTTTTGTCCGGAACTAGTATCCCTGATAATAATCCTTCTGTAATGCTGCTGCATCTGTATGTGATAATATCTTTTAGGATTAGTAGTTATTACTTTTCATCGAAATAATTCTTGCCTTATTCCAAAATGGCTGTGGCGGGCTTNCTCCGATGCTGGCATAGTTTGGAGGATGCCTGGACTGCATCATCTCTTCCATGTGGTTACCAGGTGTGGCCAGCATCACATCATCACCATAGTTCTTCTTTAACACCGACATGAGATCCTGGTGTCTGGATAACAATTGTTCGTCGATGCCGTTTGGCATTGCATTGTGAGAGGCGTGTACAGACTGGGATGGGGCATCAAAGTCAAAGGGGTTTCCAGTGTCAGCTGGTCCAGGGAAAGTGTCACCAAATGTTTTTACTTGCACATTATCAGCAAATTTGGAAAATAATTGCAAACAATGACGATGATCAATTTGTAACTCACAATTGCATAAAGGCTATCAATCATCTTCAATGGCAATTTCACAAGCAGCTGTATGAAAAAATCTTATGTCTACCAAGTTGAAATTAAAAGTAAATGTTTATTTTTCTACCATCAATCTTGAAGAAGGTAAAATGTTTTTAAAATCTCCATAATTTAGCGGACAGTAAGCATTTCAATATA
Source organism: Temnopleurus reevesii (assembly GCA_036244855.1). Lineage (NCBI taxonomy): Eukaryota > Metazoa > Echinodermata > Echinoidea > Temnopleuroida > Temnopleuridae > Temnopleurus > Temnopleurus reevesii. Next base: position 15,722 of record BQKZ01001074.1, read on the forward strand.
GATCTGAACCCCAATTTTTCAAAATCAAAGAATCGTTGAAATAGCAAAAATCATTGTCACACAGTAAGCAAATAATTACTTAGTGAATGCGACAGGACTATCTATCACGTCCAAGTCAATCTGAATGTAAATATCTTTCCAAAGCAGAGATGAAGAAAGAAGGCATGCAAATTCAAATCGACGACGAAGTGATAGATTGTCTGAAAAAGCTACTATTTGCTTTATATCCCACATCAAAGATACCCCTTACAATCATCTTACGTAATGAAAAAGATGCTTATTTATTTCAATGCTGTCAGTTAAGTGCTAACACGAGTAAAGGTACAAGCTTTAGTGGATTTCATCAAGCATGAAATACTATCACATACAACAGCAAATTTTTATGACTATGAAGTACTGGGCAATAAAATTTTCGTCTCAGACGATCGATTGTGAGCTTTTCGCACACTTAAATTCTGGCAAGAGGTGTATATAGTAATAACAAGTTAAACATTCTACGATTAAATTCTACATAATTATTATCTATATGAGAGTTTTAAGCCGTACAATATTAAGCCATATTGTACGGCTTCAATTTTACGCTTGCGCAAAGCAGTGACCAGCCTTCTGGTATATGT